>MU869231.1:3961-18641 GCA_036418205.1 Ostertagia ostertagi
GTTGAACAGGTGAACCGTTTAATTTGTGAGAAATGGAGAAGGGAAATACCTCCATTCGTGTTTGGACTGCATTGCTCTTTTGGACTGGCTTGGCTACTTGTCACATATGGTGTTCGCTGAACATGAAGTTCCGAGTCGTGATGTGCAAAGGCACAAAATACGGCTCGAGGGCAGTATCCATGCTGAACAAGAAAAGATTTGATAAAATAACATTTAATACCAATTCATAAATCCTCCAGCTTCCTCAGAAGAAGCACTTCGCAGTTACGCATCACATCCTGTTTAATATGGGCTTTCACATAATTTTTGAGCCATCCTAAATATTTTCCCAATTTATCACTATTTTACAAATGTCTGCTGTATGATCATCCAACACAGAATGCGTCACCATTATTAGCAACATATTGCCAATGCGTTGGCAGCTTCAGCATTTCCTGTAGAATCCAATAACGCCTAGTCAAAGGAAGGTTGGATGTATTTCGAGAACATGATAGTTACAGTTGGGTTTCTTCTCCAGAAATGAGCAATATAGAGAAGCAGATGGCCGCCCGTTGGTGCGAGAACAGGACTACGGGGAGGGGGGAGAATAAGTGCCCATTCGACAGATTCCAAGTCCCTCCTGAAATTCCTTCGCATTGACTGGCTGCGCAGAGCTAGAAAATAGGAGGATTTCACTGTTTCGTTTTCATGTTGGAAGCATAGCGATGATACTATGGACAGCTGATTTCTGCAATGACTGTGCAATGAGATGGGGCTACCCAATTTTTAACTCCTGTCATGTTGCAGAAAAAACAGAACAACTTGGCAAGAAGTGGTCGGATATAGGTTCAACGGTTTGCCAAGCTTCGCGAAGAACACCTAAATACGATCCCTGCCTCCTGCCAACGTCGTTCGTTATGCCACCTGATTCTGTGCGAAGAGAGAGTAAACGAAGAAATGCGAGGACTGCGGCGATATGGACGTTGGGGCGGATTGAAGTGCAACACTGCTGAAGCATGCGATAAAATCGTACCTATCAACAACCGCTATAATCTTCTCAAAAGTGGACCACGTAAACTCGGAACATGAATTTGTCAAGCTCCATGATGGGAACTTTTTGGAGAGTTTTTAGCTAAATGAGGAAAACGAACTCTCTTAAAACTGATTAGGAGAAATTTTGGAACATGTGAGTTTTTGCAAAATTATGAGTTCTAGCTCCCTCAAAAGATAAAGAATCAGAAAAAAAATGTGTGCTGCAAATTAGAAGGCTTGGGTTTTTGAAGGGTTGTTGAAACTCCATGGTGAAGCTTCAACAGAAACAGCCCCGCTGCATTTTTCTGCAAAATTAGCGCAAAGGAGTTCACTTAGGCGGAATCGTTGCACTTTCAACAAACGTCAATTCTTTCTCATACAATTTCAGGCAAAAACGGCAACAAATTCGAAACATACAGTTCCCCTTTATTAATATTATGTCACAAAATGATTTGTGGAGAATAGGCTATGCACTTCCAGTCCTACAAAAGTCAGGTGGTAGTCTAAAAGTTCAGTGATTTCTATTCAAACTAATTTGACTTCATTGGTGGTTTATCCATTTTGCGACGACCCTGCTGAGGATATCGCGCTCTACGGCAATCACATACATAAATGCGATGGCTTCAGCGTTCTCCCTTTGCTGAACCCGGGTTCCTACCTCATCTAGAATGAGTGTTTTACTGCAATTGTGTGTCATTGCTCTGTTCAGTGACGATTACTGCACTTATGACCTTCTCCCCATGTAATGGATCAGATACGGTCCCCCCCACGGACTCCGCGGCACAAGCTTTGACCCCTTCTCAAAACTCCCAAATTGCTGGAGACAGACCATTGTCGCTTGTGAACTTGTTAAAGGCAGATTTTACGATCAAATATGGCTCATTGAAAATAAGGGTAGAGGTTCACTGAATGAAGAAAGAACCATGAAAACGGCCCAGAACCCGAGAAATGGGACCCCTTCCTTGCCCGTTGATTTGCGCATTGATGCGACTCTCATCGCTGTGCCCTCTTCAACGCTACGCTCTCTCTGCTATCTAATCACTCGCCACGTATAGACCTGCGGCGAGTGATTAGATAGTCGGTGGGCGTTCCGACCAACTGCGCCGAAAGAAAGGCCACTGCTACATCGCCAGGGGCCTACACGTCGATGCGAATAGCGTGTTGATCTGCACCCTCGGGAATGCAGGAGGTATTTCGTTATCTGGGAAGGGAGTCGAATCGGCTGGAATGGCAGCATACACATTTTCGGATAGGTGGTGAAGGATAGAGTTAAATGGGAACAGGATTACTTAGACATTATTTCCCAAGAAAAATTCAGGGTACTAATCATTGAGATTAGAGAGTTTACAAACTTCTGTATGTTTTATATATGTTGCGTAACACTGACTCCCGTGTTTTCGCGACAAATTTAAAAAAAAAAATCAGGTGGTTTGAAAGAATGACGGCATACACAGGACACAAAAGTGGATCGTGGGACCCCAACTGGAGACCGTATCGACCTTGAAGAGAATATAGATAGGTGGGTGGGGCCAGAGTCAACCCTGCGTTGCGCAGTTCGCAACGGCACGTTGAGAGATCCTCAACGCACGCTGTATGGGCGGAGACGCAGACGGCTCGAGCATGCGAGTGTGAATGTTCGCGCGAGAGAACGTGTCTAATCGGGCGAAACTGCGCAACGTGGCCGTTGAAAACTGCGCAACGCAGGGTTGACTCTGGTGGGGGGGGGGGAGAGGGTGAGTAAACAGTATGTGTCACTACTGTCTGAAAGTAGTATCAAATCACTTTGACATCTGAAGACTGCGAGGGCCGTCCATGATTGGTTACAGTAGATATTCAAGCAATCATGGGTGCACGTTACGCGATTGCAATTGCGGTACGGTAAATTTGATCTACAATAGAAACGTCACCGCGATAACCTGAACGGGGTGGCTACCGCTACCGAAAAAATAGCGTTGCTCTCTAATAGTAAGGTGAACAAACTTAAGCAGTCGAAGTAATGGAAGCAGTACGAACGCCCGGAAAAGTTGAAATATTTGGAGAAAATAAAAAATTCTTATTTCAAAACCCATACTCTATTTCTTTTTTGAGCTCCATCCGTTTCCTTTTTCAATTCGGTTTCAAACTCGATATAGGTGCTGCTACTGCTACGTTCAATCTATGAAGTAGGCCATCACCAAATGAAAAGTATGTTCGCTGTCTCTAACCATTATCAAAGTTCACGCCGTTTACTCAGATGAATCACCTCCCTGTTGAGCATTTTTGTAACTGCGCGACGAGAAGAAGACATTCAATATGGTTGCGTTTGTATGACCACACCGAACAGCCCTGACTACATAAACCGCGCTACGCACTTCCTCATTCGAGTAATGGGTTTTTATAAAAGCGCTGCAGACTCAACGTTGCAGCCGTCTGCAAACAGAAACTAGATTGGTTCTGTTCTGTGATTTTCAATGACGTCATTAAAATGCAGTTCCCTACCTCAAGCATGTCGTTGCATTTCGTGCTCTTATAGATTTCCGGATGGAACTGCTGTTCGGTTCGAGTGTGGCAGTACTGACATGAGTCTCCAGCCTCACAGAGTTCCGGATCAAGCCACTCGTCGACGGTTTTTGCGGCAGGGCAGGGGGTAGACCTGAAAATTTGAAAGAACTAAGATTTAACAATAATTATAAAGGAACAATAAACTTACCTGTATTTGCATATGGCAGGAGGTCGTCGGCGATCTTTTGAGTTATGGTAGAACGGGCAGGCATAACCTTGGCGACAAAGTCGAGCCGGTTTACGGCATTGTTCGGTTTTGTAGCAGGACAGCACATGATCTTGACCTGTAAAGACGGATTTAAACTTTGCAACTCGACGGTAAATTTGCTGACAGTCACTGGCAGATGACCTTCAATTTCCATGCCATAAAATTTTCTGACACTGAGTTGTTTACGAGAGCTTTGGAAAGTCTCATCCATTTGAAGGCATTTTCAACTTAAATATAATATTTCAAGGATTTGTTAATCACCGCAAAAAGATTAGTACTATAATGCCTAAATAAAAGCGGATGAACCTATGATGTGTATGTAGCTCCGGGGGCCGTATCCTAGTTCCCTGATCGTATCCCGCTAAGGTGATCCCATATTTTGAATCGAACCAGTCTTTGTACCGAGAGGTAAATAGGTCAAGATTTCAACATCACTTTAGACCGCAGGTCACTCCGAGGCCCTTCGCTTTCGTGCTAGTTGAAAGCAGGGCCAACCGTCCGTTCGCACTACTCGAACGAGGTGGTCACATTTGTGATTTTGGGAAGGGGTCGCATTTGGGTTTGAGCAAGCTGAATCACCCCTAGGAAATGTGTGAATCGGGGTCGCAAAAGGGGTCGTATTCGACGGTTTTTTTTGACAATTTTCGCAAAAGTCATGAAAGTAGGGTGACTAGGAAGGGGTGGATTCGCCGCTTCGACCCCAATGAACCCCTTTCCCCCCACTCGAGAGAATTTTTGGAGAACGAATTGGAGGGAGAGCGGAAAAGCGGAGATGGGTGTGTCGACTGGTCTCAGAATCAAATACTATAGGTACTATAGGAACAGCGATAATGGTGAGGGTGGTGGAGTAGTGAGGAGGGCTGTCGTACATAAAACCGTGAACTTCATCATATTCGTTATTTTTTGAATCCCGGGGTAGTCATTCCATTATCCAGAATAATCCACTATCATAATACCCGCTTTCAATATTGAGGCTGTCCCCATATCGGTGAAAAATGGAGCGTCTTCATCATCGCTGACGTTCCGCCGCCATATGTTACATTCGTTAATCTGTTATGAAAAGAACAGGATGAATAGGGCAACGAAAAGGAAACACATTTCCCAACACATTTTCATGTAATTATGATGAGCGATGCCCAAGATGGCGCACATGCCACATCAGTCACGGTCACGTGGCCGAGTACGCCAATTATGTACCGGAGCATTGTTGTTTTTATTCATTTCGAAAATAGTTCACATTCGCTGTTGTACTGAGAACGATATTGAGGTAATGCTGTGCCATTTTGATAAGAAACCAATGAAGCAGCGCCGTGCCCTTTCCAGGATTCTGGTCCCTCTCCCTCATCCTCATTCGCTAAAGAACGCCTTCGTGTCGAGTCGATATCGACGTCGCCGTGTCATTCTTGTCGTACACACACGACAATCAACAATCGTTTATGACCTGCTCGTTGTCAGTCAGTCAGTCGAGCTGCACGCTCGAGGGCTGGGCGGAGGCGGTGAAGAATAATGCCCCCAAGTATCACGAGTCAACATACAAATACCAGTCAATGTTGTTGAGTCACGTTTCCGATGCAATGTTTTGGAGAGCTAGCGTGCACTTTGGTTCGACAACGGCGGCAACGGCGGCCGTCAGCAGCGCCATGCCTCGCGCTACTCCCATGCGTGCCAGTCGGCCAGTCGCCGGCCGCCGTCGTAGCTTCACAATCGCCGCGGCGCGATCAATTCGCCATACATCGCTGGTCGCGTTGCGATTTACATGCACAATGTAGCGCCGATGGTCGATAACCGATGGTCGATGGTGCCTGCGGTGGCGTGCACTGACACGGGCAACATTGGCCGATGAGATGCCCCGAATGAAAAAAAAACGCGACACCCACACAAAGTGTTTATTGCTGAAGCGGCAGTCAAAAACGAACAAAAGAACCGAGGACGGAGAAGGGCGTTCTGTCTGGACATTTTGGCGGGCCATTTCAGATGTGGCACGTGTTTAAAAATTGGGTTCATCGCGTGAACAGCCTGCATAGTGCAAGGACATTTCATGAAAAAACTGGCAGTGATTGTTCTTTGGAGTGGTCGAAAACGTAAACTCAGTTCCCTTGACAACAGCTACTAGCGCTTTCAATATTTTTCGCGATTTTTTTAAATAATAAATTGTTCAACAAGGAGACACCTTATTCTCACACAAAAGCTACCTACATGGATCGAAGCCCGTCTCGAAGGAACCCTACATAACCGGAACACCCAGCGATGTTTTACATATGCTTAGTACGCCATGCCGTTGAGAAAAATTTTGAGCCGTTGCGACATACCCCCCCCCCTTCCCACCACGGCGTATCTCGGGCCGTATGCTATCCTTCCCCGAAGCTAGGTGATCCAAAGCTTCCTTTAAATTTATTTGATTTTGAACGATATAGTTTCTTCATTTTCAGTGCATGTTTACTTTCCTACATACATACATTAATTAGGCTCATTGTCGGCAATTCCCCAGTTGGGAAGACAGAGAAAATTTATTTTTGTCCCCTAACCCCTTCGGGGAGTATAGCATACAGCCCATGGTCTCACAGAGTATGCAAGCGATAATGTTCTCAAACACACACCTTTTGCTTTTCCTTACTCCTGTCCTTTTTCTTGTCAATATGTTTCCCTCATCTCCTTCCTTCTTTCTTAAAAAAAAAAACAGAAAATAGTTGAGAAGTAAAAAAGCAGGAAAATTGACTAGCAAGTTTGTTTTGAAAAAAAAATTGGAGGGCTAGGAAACCAGCTTTCACTCCTTCAGCACTTATGCGCAATCAAACAAAGAAGAGCGAGAGAGAATAAACAAAAAAATATGCAGGTCTAAGTACAGGAGAATAGATAAAAAGCGAACGCGAACGGTAATAAATAGCGAATTACACAAATCCTGCGACAAAAAGAAATAGTCAGATCTACATCGTACCAACCACAATAAATTTTACTCTATTACATCTGAAGCCCAAGCTGAACTCTAACCAGGGTCCGGTCGCTCTATTCGAACAAGTGGGCATCAATTAAGAAAGAAAAAACTTTTATAAACGGAATAATAAAAATGGTTCGTTTCGCTTCTTCCTCAGACTTACCTACCCTATACATACGCACAGGGAACGCCAAACGTTAACCCTACTCCACCCTAATACATTGCCGATTGAAGTTTGCAGGATCTCTAAGCAGATCCAACGATGCCTGCCCATCACCGTGGCTAAATATCCTGGCCTAACCTTAATCTCGTGGATGAGGCACCACGAGTTCGGCCGCAAGGCTGGTTGCAGAACAAGCCGCAGTGTGGAATATGAATGATGGCAGCTATGAACAGCTTAAACTCTGCTTATAGAGGAAATGCTTATAGAACTGCTTGTAGGAGTAAAATCGAAATTTTCGAGAAGAGAAAAAAATGCTATCAAAAACAAAAAGGTCACGTAGGGAAGATAAAACACCAATTTTATGTTGCCTATATGTAGGTCTTTGTTTTCTTGAAAGAAGGCTGTACAAGAACGATAACAAAGATGGGTTCATTATGTTCATATTCGGCTAGAGAACAGAGAATATAAGAGCTCTAGTGCCCAAGAGACCTTTAAGAGCAAGGTTTTGGAGTGAGGCATGGAGCAGTACACGAAGAGAGGCTAGGGAATCCTTTAATTTTCAAGGTCAATTGAAGATAATCGATCGATACTTGAAAAAACGACCGAATCCTCTTCAGCAGTGTGAAAATCAGATAAATCAACGAAACGAGAAAACAAAAATAATCGTAAATTGAAACCGGGCACTCACTATGCCATAACGGGTCCTCGATCACGAAGCTGGTCCGATCACGCCCGTCACCGTCGACGGTCGTCGAGAAACCGGCCTCATGCTGATCGAACTAAACCCTACTATTTTGTTGTGTTCTTATGAATAACTGGTAATCATTGACATACTTGTGGTTGTCGCAAATCAGCGGAAGAGTGTGCGAATGCGCAATGAGCTCCATTCTGAAATCAACATATGTAGTTAATATGAAACTCGGTCCAGTGTTCCTTCCCCTGTGCCGTGCTGTTCATTACATTCTTCCCACCCGCTAGCGACGGCGAGTTGGCTGGCTACCCCTCAAGTGCAATGTTCTTTGCAGGTGGTTGTTTTCGCATCCGACACCAGCTCGCTCTCGTATGTCTGCCAACACATGCAATATGAGTGCGAGCGAGTGCTAGAAAGAGCGAGACAAAAAGACATCGAGCGAATTCGGTTCAAGGCTAAATGCGAACGTGAAGATGACCAGTAAAAAACCGCATCCCCTCTCTTTTAATAGAGCCGGTTTTCAAGAAGACAAAAATACGCGACGTGAGGAAGAGCCTGTTTTTTGTCCGTTATTTTTCATTTTTATCCCTTTTCATCCCTTCCTCTACACAGCTGTTGAAGCACCTTAACACATTGTCCACGCGAGTCCGTTGGATGTACACATTGGGCAGTCTTGTAATAACGTAAATGATATTTTCGTTCCACATCGCCGGAAACTCGATGGAGATACACGCATCTGAATGGGAAGTGACATTACTTCATTAAATGTAATATAAGGCGTTAAATACCTTATTACATTTAACGCCGGAAACGAATGAACTTAATAGTAAAAGAAGAAGTAGTGTAAATAGTGAGGGGAATGTAAACTGAGAATATTACTCACTCGTCACCATCAGGACAAATGCCGGTATTTTCATCGTATTTGTCACAGTAAATATCAGGAGAATAATTGAAGGAGCCGTCAGATTTACGTTGTGGTCTGAATTGAAAATCATTTTCGCTATGAAACCGGAAAAAGTTGCCATTTCTGGTCATCATTAATTTAAGGAAAGTTGTGGATTTTGCTTTAATATTTAGAAATTTTCACTGAAGAAATTATTTAAAAAAATCCTAGTACTCAGTGAGAAATGCAATACAAAATAAAAAATTCAAAATTAGTAGGTATGCTACCAATAAGTTTGATAGTGAACTTGGACACTGTATGGTTTTCACGAATCATGAGTTCAGTACACTTTATATTAAAATATAAAATATTGGAAGATAAAAAGCTAAATGCCAAAATTCATCTTCGTTAGTATTTATTTACTTTATTCAATTTCGAAAATGAATGGCGAACTCAACAGGCTTTAAACCACGCAAAAAGGGGCATGGCCTCACAAAAATTTCGATAATTCCGAAAAACCTGGGCGCAGAGAACGGTCCAAACAACAGCAAACATTCGGTACTGAATAAGAAGATTACTTTATCATCAATAAATCAGGATTAATATCTGCTATTCTCTTATTAATTGATAGAACACTATTTTGGATAAAGCGCTATTTCTATGCGCTTCATGGTGGATGCTGTATGTGATGCGCTCGCATCTGAAAGCCTTATACGATACTGTATTGTTGCAATTCAAGGTCTTATAATAGTGGAAGCTCACCATTAAATAGTAATCACAAGAGCTTTCAAAATCACTCATCTAATACAAAATACTATTTGAATAAAGTAACAAAAACAAAATAAAAATCAACTGCGTATCTTGAGAGGAGCGAAAGTAATGCGTGGTACAGTGGCAGTGCTTGCGTAAGTGGCAGCTTACCATGCGCGCGGCCAGCGAGATCAAATCCTTGGTCCGGGCCAACCAAACCTTCCATCCCTCCGGAGTCTGTTAATGGGCACCAAACTTACTCACAGTCACTACGCTTTTGAATGGAAGTTGGTTGCGCAGCGCATCCCAAAAAAGTTTAGTCAACACTCCATTCTTTACCCTTTCTTACCCTTGCCATCTTGAGAAAAATAAAAATACCAGGAGAAAACCAGAAATTATACTTATTAATTATATACTCATGGGTTAATAAAATAAAAAACTAAATTAAACATATAATTGAAGTTTTAATTTGAACACTAAGCAAAACGAGAGTTGATAGCACAAATGATACCAGTTAGCACTGAGGGCTAACTTACTGGTCTTTATGGATCGCTTTAACTTCATTGACGATATTATGAGTCAACTAGAATAATATAGCCCACGCTTAGAGGGGAGTCGTTAGATCAAGTGTCCAACGCAATTTTGACCCTAAGACTATCTCTGGTGTGGCGCTTAACCGCAGTTGGCCTACATTAGCCGGGGGAAAATACTTGAACATAATTGTTTCGCAACCAATTCGTAGCGACCTCCTTTTCTTGCTTACATCGCTATTTCTCAAGATACACCGAAATGAAACCATCCATTACAAGGCCGTGCGAGCCAGCGATCCACATTCGGAGCGCAGTGTAAGGTAGACTGAATATTAATCTTGTCTAATAGTAGCGCGCCTATTTATTTCAGTCTGTCAACTGGGTGAACGCAAAGAAGTGCGCGTGATTGGTGCATGCCTCCCATAACCAATCACAGTCGAACATCATACCACTGCGCATTTGCGACGAACGTCAATTAGCAAACATGAGTTCTCATAGGTGGAACCCGCTCAACACTTCTCTCGGACAAACCCCTTTCGACAAGGATACCGCACTTGGAATGTTGCGCTGCGAATTTAATCTACTGAATTTTGAAATGGTGTGTTTTTGATTTTTTAGTTAACCTCCTTTTTTAAGAACGACGCCATTTCACAGAGAGGCTTCTGCATAAATGCGAGTGCTATACAAATAAAAACGGAGCTTCATGCAAGCAATTTCAATGGCAATTATTTATTTATTTTTGCAGTTCTTCTTCATTTGACAAGAGCAAAAAAAGATCATGAAACAAGATTCAGCGCAGGGATTTCCCCAAAACGCCCCATCTCATTATTTGTCATAGATTCAAGGGTTTCTGAACTCCCGAGAAAAATGATACCGCAAGAGGAATGAAAATGCGTAAACATATGTAAATAGTAAATATAATAAATCACGATCAGGTAAACAACCACATTTTTTGCGCTTTTCTTGAACCTCTTCCTCTCATATCCAAAACAATGCACAACGAGATGAAAAATATTCGCCCCTTCTCTTTGAAATTTCGATAACTGATATATTTAAGAAGCTTATTTACATTTTGGCTACAATACAAACTTATAATATGATATTTACCCTTTTATACATTTATTTAAAATTGAAATAAGACTTGAGACAGGTTCATTGCTCTTCAATATTTAGCTAAAAATGCAACTTGTGAGCAGGACCATTGAGAGCTAAAATAAAAATAGCCTCTATTCGTTTCTAATCAATTCTCCTTAGTTTTGACACAACTTATTTTCATCACTCATGTCTCAAACAGTTGACGAGTAAGTGGCAAACAAACGTACTAGTTGTTTGTGCAAATTGCAGTATTGATTGGTTTGCATTGCTCTCTAAACTAATTGGAACAAAGTGAGTACACACAAGAAAAAACAAGGCAGCGGCGACGAGATGGGAATTCGTTGAGGAGGAAAACACCGTTATCTACATATTAGAATTTTACAGCTTATCAGCCCTAAAAATCAGAACAGCGCGAAAATTGCAGAATATTTTCACGAAAAAGAACAAAACAAGTGACGTCACAATAGATGCATTCTCTTGAAACCAAAATAATAATGAAATAAACCGAAAACCATTTACTATTATCGTCATTCTTATAATTACTAAAATTAATAATGAAAGATTATCATCATTATAATTAGTACATACATCACAACAGATGCATTCTATCTTGAAACCGAAATAATGAACTAATCTGAAAATTGTTAGTACTATGATTGTTATTCTTATTATTGCTGAAAATATTAGTATTATCATTGAAATCATATCATCACTAGATATATTCTATCTTGAAACCAGAATATTAACAAAAGCAAAAATTGTTATTACTATGATTGTTATTCTTATTATTGCTGAAAATATTAGTATTATCATTGAAATCATATCATCACTAGATATATTCTATCTTGAAACCAGAATATTAACAAAAGCAAAAATTGTTATTACTATGATTGTTATTCTTATTATCACTGAAATACTATATTATTATCATTACTATTATTATGATAATTTGTTATAATCATTATCAATCAAAACCGATGTAAATACTAGTATACGGTAAGCTACAAGTTAAGCCAGACTTCTTGTGTTTTTGCATTTGACTACTACATTTGTGTATTTGACAGATCTAGCAAAGTCACTCTCCAAAATCATTTAAAGTCCTCTCGCTTAAACGGTACTAAAACATTATCTTCGAATTTAAGACGATGTAAAATAGAACTAAAATAAAAAAAGAATTAAAAAAAATTAAAAATTTACTGGCACAAACACTATAAATAACTTCCAACAAATTGCGGGAAGTATTCTTCCGAGATTGAGGAATTTGAAAAGCCCAAAAAAACCCACTATTTCAAAGTGGAAGCAAAACGATAAAAGCTTTGCAATTTCCAATGTATGATAAACTACATGTATACAAGTAATGGAAATAATGTCTAAGACAATAATAATATAAAAACGAGAAACATTTTAAAACCATGAAAAAAAAAATCGAAAAAATAAAAACGGAACGTTTCGAATTCCGAGACAAATGTAAAGAATCGCTGGTGCTCTGATCGGAAATCCTTTATGGATAACACTCGAAGTCCTGGCGCAGCCAAGCCAAACGACCAGCGCTACCATAACAATATTCATGTAGAGATGATAACAGGGAAGGCTAACAGGCCTCTAAGAGGGCTGTCCAATGATACTGGTAAAAAATAGGTATGAAGGACGAAACAAAACAAAACCTCATTTTTCTGTGATTCCATTCCAGCGTAATTTTGTCAGCCGCTGGTTTAACAGATTATTGAAATGTATTTCTTTATAATTTACTGCAGACAGATTGATTTTGACCTTCTGATAGGGTCGGGTTTTTTCAACATTATGATAAGCCCATTATGACAACCGAACCTTCGTCTCCTTTGATTGGCGAAATGCCAATTAAAACATGTATATGGTCGGTGCTGTTGGCATTGATGCTGCTTGAACAATGGGCATGCTTCTACTCGAAACTCATTTAAATAGCTGAAAAGTTAAAAATTAGTACTCAGTATATTTTGAGAGAAGCTGCTCATAACAATGTCAGCTGTAATCCATTCCTTCAATCATGTACAACTGTGACTTTGTAACTACATAACTTAAAAGTAGGTTGTTAAGTAGACGATCCAATTATAGCAGCATGGAGTTAAAAGAGGATAAATGCAATTATTACTTGTTTGCCTTCTTTAGGAGTAATTATCCGAGCAATGCTACACGTCAAAGTTTGTTAACAGATAGAAATGAAATCTTTACTATCCTGCTTAATTCAACGTTCTATGCGGTTATGGGGAAAAGGTTGAACGGGGAGATTGCTGTGGTCACATAACCTTCAAAGTACATTGCGATTACAATGAAAAACTTGGAAGTTTTCAAAAATGGGGTATTGGCATTGTCTGTAGGAGCACGTCAAGTATGACTGATTGCCTAGAACCACTAAATCGGTCGGCGTCACGATGACTGCCCGCCTGACGCTCCTAGGGTTGTGGTTCTTCACCTAAATGCACGCTCTCCATGCTGACTCCCTTGAACGCTTTTTTTCCTTGTTGACTTGAACAGACGAACAGGAGGGGGAATAGGGATGAGTTTAGGGAGGCAATCTATTGGAAGTTTGTAACAACGTCCAAAACTACTTAATAACAACTTGTGAGACGGTACTCCTGTGGAATGAAGCAGGCAGATTGAGTGGTCGATCGGAAAAACGAGAAAAATCCATTGTGTTCGATCACCAGCAGATTCAGGCGATTACGACTGTTCAGTTCATTCTTCAGTAGCCTCAGCCTTTTGAGCCTGATGCTTACCTCTCATTCACTGACAATGTCACTGTGTAGGTTTGATGATGAACAGGTCGTGACGATTTTTGAGCCACATTCATGTCCCCATTGAGCGAAGAATATTTTTCCTCAGTGATGAAGTACCACCCAGGAAATTCATGCTTTCCGATGCAGCAAATTAAGCTAAGATATATCTCAACTTGAGTGCAAATTGCATAATTTTCTGTTCTGGCCTTCGTTCTCAGCGCCTTTGTCTCCGCCCCGTTGTCAGCACTAGCCGTCGGTTTTGCACTTAAAATCAAAACCGCCCACACCGTGCCACTCATGAGATTCATAAAAAGAGCCCAGATTGATCGCCCGAGGTGATGGCCACCCATGATGAGATGGGGAAGCGTAAGCTATCCAAGGAACAAAAACGTGGTCCATCTATGAATTCGATCGATGTTTGCACCAACAGCAGAACACACTACGCACAGGGAGGCCGCACCCTCAATGTTGCTGTGAATGTGAAAAACGGGGGGGGGGCAGCGAGGGGAGACGGAGGGAAAACGGGGCACTCACTTGCTGCCACCCCATGTGACTGCGCGTTCAGCACATGCCCCAACACTCGAACAAAAACAACCTCGAACGAATAAAATGTGCGGACGTGAGTGCACATGAAACTAAAAATAATGAAAGAGCGTCGGTCACATGCCTCTGATCGGCCGCAAACAACAAAACGCACAATGCAATCTATCTCTATTCTTACTCGAGCAGGCAGAAAGTAAAGGGCTAGTACAAAGCAAGGATGCTAGAGGGTTTACATGGGCTCACAAACGCCAGTGCTCGAATAGTAAACCATGACAAGCCGACAGGTCTAAGGCAGGAACACCTAACGAGGTCCGTTTAAAAATTCTCCACGAGAGACTCATATTTTTGACTTGTCCTTATGCTTGGACCAGCAAGACGCGGAGGGAGGAGAGAAGAAGCCTTCTGGCGAAATTGGCGTTGTAATCATGGAATCATGGTTAAGATGGACGTTTAATTATGTAATTATGGTGAAGAGGACGTTTGTGAAAATAACAATTTCGCAAGAAATTTTGAAAATTTCGAAAAAATTCGCGGATGTGCGTCTTTTGTGTTGCAAAGCCCATGCACTATCGTTCAAATT
>MU869231.1:34080-51657 GCA_036418205.1 Ostertagia ostertagi
CATTATACGAGTTCCAACGACAGGGTCAACCCTGCGTTGCGCAAAGAACAACGAGGGGGTCGTATTCAGCCGACCGAAAAGGGAGGGGGTCGTATCCACAAACGGGCTGCAAGACGGCTTGAAAAGTGCAGTGTCCGGGAGTGCACTTTCAGCCTCTAATGTTCTCCAGGAGCTCTGCACGCTGTCGGACATGAATGTCCAAAACAAGAACCATGAAGCTCCCAATGGGAGCATAAAAGCATGGCAACAGGCAACTAATAAAGTCCTCACCATCAGCTTATTATCCTTAAGCGACGCTATCCGGACTGCGCTTTTGCTCCGCGGCATAGATCAAGAGTGCAATAGACAATAGCCAAAAACTTTGTTACAGTGTAGTGCAAAAACATGGTCTGTCTTCGATGATGAAACATTCCTGAAATCCCGAGGAGAACAAAGTGTAGAGCAGTTCATGGGAAAGTGAAACAAGAGTGCCATATAACAGCACAATACAACTCAATCAGGATACTAACACCTTCTTCAGGAAAACAGAAGACTTCAAAATGCGAGTGCGAACTCTGCCCACAGATAGGTGCACGGCGTATACCCGAGGCGTTTTCCCATAAAAACGCCTCCTCTGTCAGCGGCCGTAAGCAGACAAACTTTCTGAAGAGAGTTTCGATGCTTTCAAATAAAATCTAAGCGAAACAAAGTGTAGCGAATTTGCTGAATTGAGTTCTAGAGACGCCGTAGGAAAATTGAGGCAGAAGAAAAAATTTCAGGAAAGTTTCACAGTTGTTATGAAGTACACTTCGAGTGGATTCCAACAATCTTTACCGCTTCTCATCACATTAATTTTAAAGGAAGTTATGGGCCTTTGAAGACTGCATAGTCGCGGTCCAGGGAAATGGCTTGAAAAAAATCAAGGTGGAATAAACGGAACAACGGGACTATTTTTTGAGCGAGTGATTATTTCAAGAAGCACTTATTCGAAAGCTCTAATCCTCTAGTTTCTAATTAGCCTTAGACATCTTGCAAAAAGTTGATTATGAAGAAAGTTATGAATGTTTGAATGTCAAAAACTCGCGTGTGCACAGAAAACGGAACAACGGGACGATTTTTTGAAATATTGAACATCCACAACATTTCAAATACTCCTCAGGAAGAAAACTATTTATATTTTCAAAATTTTGGTGTCCGATTTCATGAAACAGCTTCTGAAAGAAAATATAACCTTCTGAATGGAGGGGTTTGGATTGCAATGTAATTGCTACAAGGTTTAGTTTTTCAGATTATAAGGTAAGGAAAGTTGAGAGATCGAAAAAATCCTGGTGGGTTTCTGAAAGTAGAAATCTTTACGAATAAATGATGTATTGGTTTACGCAAAAATTTGGAAATTCCTTCTATCTAATGAATAAAACTTCATTTGCCTCGATTCACTCCTCTGAGCGAGACAAAGCGCGCGGATTGACCACGGTCCACCACTTCTCCATGTTGGTGACTGCCATCATTGATGAGCATTGATGAGCATTAAATTATGTGAAAGACATGATAGTTAATATGGGGGGGGGGTCGTACCGACACCCCCGAAAAGGAAGGGGGTCGTAAAAATTTTAGAATTTGCGCAACGCCAGGTTTGACACTGTTCCCCCCCTCTTCATCACCCCACCGCCACCACCAAACACCAACAACACCTATGGTCCTATTTGTTCCCAAGTGAAATAGGCACTTTTCGCCAAAAAACTCCGTCCAAAAAACGTCGCCCCTTTTCACTAGTACCATATCGCCCTCACTTTTCCACACCTCCTCTTCGCACTTTTTAATGTGACTATGGGTGCTCTCGGAACTGTAAACCTACCTCTCCTTTCACCCTCCCCGCCTAACGCCCACCTCTTAAACTGTCCTAAACTGGTACAAATGGATGATTGTCCTGAATCACAGTCGTTTTCAAATTTCCTTAATCGAATTGATAGTAATTCAAAAACGTTATGTTTCCAATGATGATTTGCTACTGTTTCCTATAGACTCCATCGCCTCCTTCCGCACACAGTTCCATGGAAACTACTGGATAAAAGAGGTAGTTCCAAAATTCAGACAAGGAGTGCGAAGTACAATGGTTAGAAAATCAGCTCTCTGGGTTTTGAGCGCTCATCAATTCGGCGATTGGCGAAAGATTAGCGCCCTAACTGCGTTTCCGCGACGCGCGAAAGCTGGAGTGATCAAGGTAGTTACAGACCTCACAATTTCCCTCGTGGTATCCCTCTGCTAGTCGGGCCAATCCCAGGGTTTGCCTTTAAGCCATTTGTTGGCATCCAGATAGCCACTCAGGAAAAATGAACAATAGTTCTTTGTTTCATGCATGTGACCCTATATTATGCAAAAGTCTTCTTCAAAAAGGGCACCAAGACATAGTTGGTACGTAGGGGTAGGTCGTGTCGAGACAAGGTAATAGTAAGTCGTTAAAATTTTGGAATTTCACAATATTGCTTACGATTGACCCTGAGAGAAGGGATTGGTAAAGGCGGAAAGGAGGAGAGCAAAAGGCCGTATTGGAATTGCTAGTTTGTACTTTTCCAGAATTTTACCATTCTCTTCAAGGGGGTACCGGTACGACCTACCCTACGACCACACGTGAGAGTGGTGACCCACAAATACGATTCCCACCCTCCATCACCCCACCCCACCACCATCACAACACCATGGCTATTTCCAAGTGAAATAGGGCACTTTTCGTCAAAACCGTCAAAACCGGCCCCTCTTCACAACCATCGCCCCTTCAATTTTCACGACTACAACCCCCTTCGCACTTTTTATGAAGGTCGTTGACCTAGGTGACCTCCGAAACTGACCTACCTCTCCTTCACCCTCCCCCCTACCCCCACCTCTTAACTGTCCTAACTGTACGAACGGATGATTGGTCCTCATCAACAGTGCGTTTTCAAATTCGGATCGAAATTTAATAGGAATTCAAGAAAGCGTTCATGTTCCAATGTTGATGCTACTGTTCCATAGACCCACCCTCTTCCACGAGTTTCAAGGAACACCTGGGATAAAGACGTGGTCCAAATTCAAAGACAAGGAGTCGAAGACAAGGTTAGCAAATTGGCTTGGTTGACGCTCATCATCGCGACTGCGAAAGTGGTCCCTTAACACGTTGACGACAACGCGCGTTTTGGGTTTTTGCGCCGCGTGGGACCACGGCGATTTTGCAGGCGCCGCCGCCTCACATCAAATCAGTGAATTTTGAGCTTTAAATACGCCAAAACTCGGATGCAACAAAATGTTTCGAATGATATTCGATGTGTCAAACTTAACAGAAGGAACAACTGTAAAAGTTCGATCAAATTGACGTTTCCTGGCAACAAAAAGGCGAGTTTCAGTTGCTTTTGATATAGTAAACCTCAAAATTACTTTTCACACGGTCACTCCACTAAAAACATATATCTTGCTATACGTGTAGGTCTGTGCTTACTTCTACTACTATTTTTTATGACCAAGGTTGTCAGAATATAAAGAATTAGGAATGAACACATTTCGGAAATTCGTAGGGCTTGGAAAACCTTTGCTGAAGAGGAGCACATTCAACCATTCGATGAACCTCGCCGTGTCTAGTCATATTATGGTGTGGTCTATAGAATAGATGCAAAAAATTAGAAAAGAAGTAGCGCATGCGCGAAAAAATAAATAATTTTGTGTGTGCAGCGCATGCGCTGCACACGGTCCCACACGGTGCTCAAGGTGTGATGCGCATGCGCTGCACAATGTCGTCAACGTGTTAAGTCAACTTCTGATAAAAGAATCATGTGTGCCTTATCTGTCCCGTCGCTTCTCATTACTTTTCCACTTCTTATTTTTTTATTTGCTGTTGCAACATCAAGCATCGAAGGCGTTTGTACCTTTTGCCGCGAATAGTTTAGTTACAAAGATGCTGTGCCAAAAAAAACTCACAAGTACGTGTACGTGACCTAATTCGACCATTCCTCGGAGTTTTTCAGATAGCATTATCATAAATGCTTTTCAATAATTTTCTTTGCAGCAAACAGCATCCAGAAGTTGTCTAAGCTTATGTGTGAAGGGTGTTTTTACTACAACGGTGGGTAAGGATACCCCAAGCCTGTCTAAATATACCATAAAATGGGGACAGAACTGGATTCTCTGTGGAATGGATCTTTACTAAATGTTATCCATGACTTTTCCAAGAACGAAAATAATAAGTGGAAGAGAGGGAGACACTAATTGAGGGCCTTTTCGGCGGTTTTCTGTGATTTCTTTTTTTTTGATTGTTAGTAAACAGTTTCAATCCAGGGTGAATATCGCTTGAGGATTCCTCAACGGCACGTCGAGGATTCTCTGCCCGATCAGAGACGATCTCTCGCGCGGACATTCACACTCGCCATGCGTGCCGTCTGTGCTCTCCGCGCGGATGTTCACTCTCGGCACTACTCTCGCATGGTAGAGAGCTATGGTCGAGGAAATCCTCGACCGTTATTCACCCAATGACCCCATATCTTTGATATGAGGGTATTGGTGGTCATAGTTCCCTGCAGCGGAACTATGATCGAAAGTCAGTAGCAGTGAACTGATCTTTATTAGAGTGTGCTTAATAGTATTTGAAACTGCTCTAAACCTGAACTTGCCCACGGGCGCTGAAGTGCTGATTTCCGGGCACAAATCGTGTTATAATGCTGGCACTATTGAGCAGTTAAGGAAACGCACAAGACGAACCCGTTGAGAAAAATTCCCATCGAGGATTTACGTGCAATTATTACAGCTAAAGCCTCGAAATAAGGCCACTTTGAACAGCAAATGTAGCCTAGTGGGAAGTGGCCCCTCATACCACATGTTTGGTCCGCGCTCATACTCCGGATCGAATCTCGCCAGGCCCATCTTATCTTTTTGGATTGATAAATTGGCAACATAGTCTTCATAGAACATAAAAACAATGTTGTTTATAGGAACGAGCTATGTAGCTAGTTCATTGTATCGCCGGAATCGCCTACGACTGCGAATGAAAACCGAATAGCTGGCGTAGTCCAGAAAGGTTTGATCAACGCCGAAATGCTCCACATGCAGTAGCGCTCAAAAATCTTTGCCCAAATGCTTTTCGACCGTAGCTTTCCTTCAACTACATATATCATACTCGTTCCAATTGTAATATGTTTTAAAGGTAAGAATCTCTCACTCTGAACCAAAATGCGCTTGTTAAAACGGAGAAAAAGTGAAGATTGAAAAATTGACTCGCTGACGTTTCTGAAAGGTCAAATTTCAGGCAAATTAGAGAGAGTTATGCAAAAAGCTTACATAACGCATGAACATCGGTACCGGTCATAAGAAGATAAATCAAGTCAAGAATCAAATACTGTTGTGTCTTTTATACCTTCAGAGTAAATTCTCTGAAACTTCAACAGGCCCTAAGTTCAGGATCAGTCAATGAATTCAGTGTCTATTATGGCAACTCCTCTTATCTTCGTCGCATTTAACGAGTCTCTTGTCCAGCTTTCCTCAGGCTCTTTTTTCTGCAAGAATTCTCGATACCTGTTTCCGGTTAGTATTCATGACGTCAGATATGCAACTAAAGTGTCACTTCAGTTTAAGGGAATCCTCGGAAATGTCTTGTCATTTAAAACATAATATCATTATGTATCGGCTTGAAAACAGCATACGAAGTTTCATTGAAGATTCTTGTTTTCGAAGAGAAAAAGTTACAAAGCTACGCTCTATGGAAAATCGAAGGTAAAGGTGCGGAGCCAAGGGCGGGGCATGGAAAGAAGTCCGCCTTGGGCGGCTACGTATCCGGCAACGTGAATGAATCGGGTGTGAAGCGTGCGATTGTTGGAGAGAGAAACAAATTGATGGATAGAATAGGATGTAGTAGAAGTTGTGAGATATCAATGCAGTAAGTCCAAAAGGCCAGAAAAAATTTCTAGTGAAGGCACAATGGCCATGGCTAAGAACCATTTAGAAGCATTCCCGTTGCCAGCATTTGTGACAGATGTGCTGCGGTACTTCGAACGCGTAGCAGTCCATTTCGGCTTTCCGACTTGTTACCGAAAGCATAATGGCGAACATTTCTGTTCTTACCTCATTTGTTCCTGGATTGATCAAGCCAGTGCTTTATGGCTGGAATAGAATCATGATCTTTAGGTGAAGGATTCCTTCAAGGCGTGCCATGCCGTCGAGAGCACTCTTGCACATTGAGGTGCGATGCTCTGGATCGCTACATCGCAGAAGACAAAGTCAGCTCGGTGAAGGTGGCATACGTGTGAATAAACTTTCTGAAGCCTATCTGTGCACGTCCGCCTTCACCAATTCTCGAACTCTATGCTGTAGTCCCACTTCTCCTACGGACTTCCGTAATTGAACCTTCTCCTCGGTTCACGAATAGCAGCTTCTACTTTGTATCAAACCTTTTCCAGCAAGAGGCCATACATGCATTGTGCTGTTGTCTCCAGACATCCCAAATTCACCTTCGTCGCTCAGACGTTTCAAGAGTGCGCAGACCCATTCCATTCCCTATCACGTCACCGTCAGACAGCTTCACAGGATTCGAGAAGTGTGAAATCTGCCGGTAGCAGGAGTGCTTTGGTTCCAGAAGTTTAGTGATTCAGGCGTAATAGCGCCTGCACCTAATTGACCTCACTTTCCGCAATATTCGTGATCAAAAGTCGCTCCTTCAACGTAATGCAAAAGCGCTCTTTGACAGAGCGCCTTGCACTTGTAGGGCAAACTTCAGTTGTGCCGTCCCCGAGGCTGTCATGGAGATCAGCGTACCATGTGAAAGGGCATGGAAAGTTCTAGCGAAAAAAGAGCTAGGAGTATGGAAGAGAAACTCGACAAATTCGAAGAAAAATTGCGGAGGTTGTCTCAATTTATGGTGCGTTCATTTATTGGTTCCACACTTATAAGGGGGTCTTTCAGGGCAAGCCACGCTTTTTCAAAACGGTTTCTTGCATATTGTAGGGACGCATGTAGGGAACACAAAACCATGTTTCGTTTTCGCTGAACGGTTTTAGCAGTACAAAAAAGCAAAAGGGTGGTTCGATCCCCCTGTGATTATTAATTACTACATCTGGGGTATCATCACACTTTTTTGATACTACTAAAACCGTTCAGCGAAAACGAAACATGGTTTTGTGGTCCATACATGCGTCCCTACAATATGCAAGAAACCGTTTCCAAAAAGCGCGGCTTGCCCTGAAAGATTCCCTTATAAAGGCAGCGATTACGATAATTTCTAGGAGGTTCAGAGAGACGTGGTGGTGCTCAGTGGTACGCCAGTGGCGAAAAAAGCAGAGAAATCCGTCAAGAAAACGCAAAACGGGACCCCTTTTTGGCCGTTGGTTTTCACTCATGAACAGGTAACAGCTCAGAAAGCGGACGTATGAACGAGTTCACCGCAACGCGTTTGGTGGCACCATGCCAAACCACGCTCCAATCGAGTTGCTCCAGTTGTGCCGCTGCTGGCAACGCAGCTCGTCCAAATCACCAACTAAACTAGTGGGCGGATCGCTTTTGGGGGCGGAGTGCTTTCGAAGTCCTGCTCAGCAACCAGCGCACCTTTCGTCGTGAAAGCGCCACACTCGCTTCCTTGGCAGCCAAGTAACTTCGTGTGGTGCATATGCTTCCCCGATGCGCTCCCTCTTTATCGTAATCGCTGCCTTTAAGCCCTGTTGAGGTTTCAGCATTTAGAAGAATTACTAGGAAAGTACTGAACACACTTGACGTTTCTTATCATGCGTCGATTGTTTTGTTGAATTGTAAGCTTTTTACAGTAATTTGAAATTACTTGGAATTTGGTCATACTCGAGAATTTTTAGTGAAACAATTTTTTCATTCTTAACTTCTCTCCCCCATCAACACTAATAAGCTAGTTAAGTGAAGGGGACTTGTCTCCCGAACGTATCGAAATGTGAACTAATTTGATTCAGCAGAAAAAGTTACGGCCGAAAAAGCTTGGCCAAAGACTTTTGAGCGCTGTTGTAGCGACTGCACTTTTCGTGTAGCGCCATTGTGGGTTGATGAACCGACCAAATTGCAAAAAACATGCAAGAAACAAGGGACTTGACGAATCCAACACTTACAGAGCTCACACCGAAGCCTCACTATTTGAGAAATGAATACATCACCGTTTTTTCCCCTAGCAAAGCCATGCAATCGCTTGAAGATGTTTTTCTCCACTGCCGAGCTCTATGAACCCTTTGCGCATTCTCATATTCCGCTTCCCCTCCCCTCGGATCCTTTCTGAAGCAGGCTTTGTCAACGGTTGCATTTCGCTTCGCAGCACATCTCCTCCTCCCTTCCCTTCGAATCAATGGGAGAACCCCTCCCGTTACTCGAATTCCGTTTGGCCCCCCCAGCCCCCCCCCCACAACCTGGAAGGGAAACCTCAATCACTCACTGTGTCGCATTCACGCATGGCGGAGGTGTGCTCCTAGGCAGGCAATTTTCTGTGAAAGCGCTGGTTGGTGTTATTGAAAAAACGGGTGCAAATGAAGGATGAAAGACAAAGCGATCTCCATTGCTCAATCCTTTTTTGTGTGCACCACGTATTCGACTCGAATACGGAACCACAGCGGCATATGAATCCGTGGCTGGCCTATACAATTACTTTCAAGGGTCAACTAATGTAAAAATCGGCATTTTCCTAACGTCAACGAATCCGCTACCACGTCAGCGACCCTGGAAATGGTGGAAAGAAAGCGTAGTTTGTCTTGGAGAATTGGAGACCGGGCTGGTATTAGATTTCCGGGCCATGCACGCGACAGCGGCGCCGCTTGCCCTGTCCTACATTTCTCAACTGCCTTCAGAAAACATGCTATTGAAGTATGCATTACAGTAGTCCTACAGCCGAATCGATTAGATGAACTGACCACGATTTTGTCATGAGCCTGCTAGAGACCGTAGGTTCGACCCCAATGTGCCAACACGTGTGTATTCTAGCATAACGACACCATCCATCTGTACAAACACACCCGATTTTTTTTTCATTGTATTGATCGACTGAACAACGCTTCTGCCTGAAGAGTCGCTTTAGGTCAGAGCTGTTCCCGGCAATAGAGCGATGCTAAAGGGTAAAGTTTCAGCGTTTATCGATTCCTTTTTGGAATACGCCACGCACTCCGCTTCCATTCAGAGACCTAGCTGCACTTGCAGAACGACTTGAGGAGACCGATGTGCAAGTCAGTGGTTGAATCTTCCGCCCATGTGCGGTGCTCATTACCCTACTCTCAAAAGAGAAGGCTCAGTTTGTTTAGGCAAGGTTCGATCCATCACTGGACTCCAGAGTTCGCGCCCAACTTACCACTATACCACCTTTGAACACTAGTAGAAGATTGTTGATCAAATATACCCAGATATGTTGAAAGGCCGGACAACCTAGAGAAAATTGCTACCTTATGATATGATTCATTCAGATTTCATTCGGCACTGGTCGATGATGATTTGAGACACGCCACGCTTTCAGCAACCGTTTGGCTTCGTAACGGCTTTAATGCATACTTGACATGGCGCTTTGGGGGACTAGAAAATTTGCACTACATCGTAAGTTGATACGAATCTAATCAATGAAGATAGAGGGAAATTCTATTTAGCATGAGAGGAAATTAATCATAGGAGCTATGCGATGGTAACGGAATCTTCTTCTCCAACACTTCCGTTCTTTCAAATACGAAAGAAAAATCGAAAGCCTGTTCTTAATGGTTCTTCTACTTTTTTATGATGCACCTCGCTTCCAAAAAAAATCGCAATTTCTTCATTTCTAAGAGTAGTAACTTTCGACCTGGCCTATTAATTGTGAGATCAGTCGACATAGAAATAATATTTTCGTCCTTCCTAATGGAACTATTATCAATAAGATGTTGACCCCATGCGGATGAAACTCCTGTCGATCTAGGCTCCGACCCAAGTTCGAGTTCGATCCCAGCGTCATCTGCGCTATAGCGGCGCCCGCCTGCCAATCCTTCCACCCCAGCTACCATAAATTTTATACTAGGCATGCAAGATGAAAAGCGCGCATTAATAGCCCAGGGTCTCAAGCTAATTTCCTGCAAATTTATGAATTTCTTCTTTCTGGCTGGAACACAGAGCAGCTGAGAAAGCAGGTAAAGTGATATGTGATATGACATATGATCTACAGACATGTGCGCCTACGCTGTGAACAGCAGCTGGACCAGGATGAACTTGAGAACCCGAGAAATTCAATGTCTCAAACGTATGCTAACATTGCCGCGTTAAAATCAGAAAAATTCTATGCTTCTGCTCGAATACCCTCTTTATTTGGTAACTGCAACTATGTGGAGAGACTTACAGTAGCGGTCAAAAGTGTTCGCCGAAACGGTTTTCCGTGCTTTTTTTGCCGGAAAAAATCAATGGTGGCCTCGAAAATTTTTCCTTTGAACATCCTGATTCTTTAAGGCTTGAGGATATAAAACACTAGAAAACAGTATATCAATCTTTGGAGGACGTTGCTCAAGCGAGAAAAATAATGCACTAAAAATCGTTTCGGCGAACACTTTTGACCGCTACAGTATATGGGTGACCGTTAAGAAAGGCTCTTTTACTCGTCAGAAAATTACCATCCGATCTTAACTGGTAAGAGCAGCAACCGTTGCTTCAGCAATTTCCGTAGATAACGCGTGAATGCTATACTCATTTCCTGGGGATTTTTCCATTATATCTGGAATGGAGGCTAAGGAGATGGCTGGGGTCAGGGAGGGGGTCATTCTTTCTGGTACTGATCGACTTCAGGGGCTAAAATTTGAAAAGTATCTCCTAAAAACATGTATATTCTTCTTCACTGAGAAGCGAGTTTACCCGACTGCTATTTATATATTTACGAGTTCCTTAAGCGCTTTATTACAGCGCTAGAATAGCCCTAGAGTCCCAGAAAAAGTTCCCTTAGCTAGTTCGAAAGCCACATCGCCCCGCAACTTCAAGCGGCAGCTTTTGGAGTTCCCAAAACCATAGATGAAGGGAACACACTTTTTCCCCCTGGTGTTTGATTGGCCTTGGCAGCCTCTCGTAAGAGATGCGACCTTCAAAGGCTCGGCATCCCTCTGCTGATGGGTTTCAAGCATCTCTTGAAGGCTAGTGCACAACGACATGCTGAGAGCAAAGTCTGCCAGGCAATCTTCTAATGAGCTGGGCAATTCTGGCCCCAGCGCATAGAAAGGAGCTGCACAACTACATCTATCGATATTCCGCACTTATCTCAGTTTCATGAACAATGGGAATATCCATGCAGAAAATGGCCGATTTGTTGTAGTGAGAAAGTCCGCAGTTGTTGAAAATGTAATAACTCTCAGCGCTTGATAGTAACACATTAGAATGAAGAATTGAACCAGTATGACAGTTTATGTGAGAAGAATGATGTCATATGCGTGGTGTTCCTCATTTCAACTCTGAACTGCCGCGTACCCTGTTCAACGCCACTTCAGCGCGCACTCAATGGCCAGAAAAGGCCATCCGAAATTTTACCCAGAAAATCAATAGCACAACGGATGACAATTTTGATGGTCCCCAATGGTTCCGATTCTGGATTAGCAGCTACACTGGGTTCACATGAATGTGCAGGAGGAGCGTGTCTATGTCGTACTCAGTCATTGGGGTGATTCCCCTGGGGGTTTCCCAAGTCGAGTTCGCGCAAATAGTGACATAGATGGAAAAGTACAAAGATGAGAATTCTATTTGAGGATAATAACAAAAAAAAGATGTTTTACGAAAGAGACGACAGAATTGAAGGAACAAAGCTGACACTTACAATTCTCGCCTTTCCTGCCGTGCCATTTGTAAGACTAATGTTACCATTAAGTCGACGATTTGCCATACGTTGGACAGGATGATGTCGTGAAATAGCAGATCAATCAATAATTGACAGACGTGTTAATAATAGCGACACGGTCCAGTGCGCCTAACAATGCACATTGATGTTGGGGGTCGTCAGCCGGTCGGCAGGTCGGTCGGCAGGTCGATGAGGTTGGTTAGTGGTTGGCGGTGTGGTTCGGACACCTGCGATGCATGTCGTTTCGATGCTGACACCTGGTCGATGACGTCATCGACATCATAAAGAAACCAACCCCAAAAAGGGGGTGGCGCAACGAACGACAAGTTCGACGAACTCGTCGAATTGTAAGAGACAAAGACGGAAATTAAGTAGATCAAAACCTTGCGGGAGCCCTCTAATTAGACTCGTTAATCATGCGCCACACATTGAAACAAAGACGAAATATAGGCCATTTCCTAATTCTAGGCCAGAAAACATGCATGAACAGGTCGGCCACAAATTCATGGAAAATCTTACTAGGCCAAATGAGGCCCCGTCCCATCCACGTTACTGGTAAACACAGGAATAAAAAACTTAAGCACGAATGAAAGGCGATCTTTCCTAGTCACCTTCCCATTCTTAACCCCACTAATCGGAGCTGTTGACCTTGCAAAGTAACTAGACACTAATAAATCAAACGAATATTTTTATAAGAAAATATGAGGAACATGGAATGTAGCCAAGTGAAGATCAAGGGAACCAATATCTTCGAAGTTAGCTGAGAAAACTGAAAAAAATTGTGGAAAAGGGCAAATCATCAAGCGTTGAGATGCTACAAACTGTATAAATGTACCGAGTATTCTTGTTGAAATGTATCGATTTTGTGGAGTTTTTGTAAATATGTAGAACCTGTACTTGCAAGTACTGAAATCGTATGTTCAAAATGGCTATTTCACTTGAACTTCACGTTCACGTACAATATTACTTCATAAAAGGTATGTCGACGAACTACAATTAAATTTTGAGGTTTTCGTAAAAAAATGAAAATTGTAAGGAGAAGTAGTAATGTGAGGGGATTACAGGTTAGAAGTGGTGTGAAGGATGTCCGACTGTTGATACTGTGTGGCGATTGTCAAATGTTTACATAAATGTTGGATGAAATGCGTTTTTCATGTTGAAAGAAAAAGAAATAGCTGCAATAGAATGAATCAAATCGATTGGTATTTTTTGTATTGCTCATAGAAAATTATGACAACCGTGAACGTCTACGACTACAGGTATGGGAGATGAAAGAAAAACCGATCAATACCTACGTACAACATTTTAAAATTCAAAAGCTTCGCTGAATGGCAACCGAGAACGCCATTGTGCACTTTTCAGGCATGCTATGCACGATTTCGCAAGCAGTACTATTACTCAGGTATCGGTGACGATCATTTTCTTCGAATTGGCCTACTGTTCGATAAATGATGTGAAAATTAGATTACGTGCAGATGTAAGACAAAGGACCACAAATTAAGTAGCTCGAAAAGACCGGATTAGAATTTTTTCAAGTTTTTAAACTCCAAAGAATGTGTTTCCGATATCTTGATTTTTAAAGGCAGTGAACACGATAATTAGAGGGTGGAGCGATTCTGGTGACGTCATTGAGCGTGATTGGTGGAACGCGTAAGGCCGATGTCAGACTTTGCGAATCGCGCGATTCGCTAGCGTCTGCGGTCGCGTCGCGGCCAGTGAATCACTCAATTGGCTGGTACCGCAACGCGACCGCGGACGCTAGCGAATCGCGCGAATCGCTAGTAGCGAATCGCGCGATTCGCAAAGTCTGACATCGGCCTAAAAGGTGAATCAACCACAACCTCCCGAGCGTCGGCTAATGGGCCAGGCCACTCATGAGTGGCACCATGAAAACCGCTCCACCCTCTAGCTATGGTCACTGTCTTTATCATTGTAAGAAAATTACGAATAATGTCTTCGAGTAAGCGCTCTAAGTCATTTACTTATGTACGAGTTCAATAGCGTCGACGACTTACAGACCCCACTAAATAATTAGTATTCTTTACAGCATTTCTTTTTTTATCATTGAAGTTGGACCAAATCGAAGCTAAACAAACAAATAAAGCTAATAAGATGTGAAGTGTTAAACAGCCTTACCGAGATGTGCCACGCACTCGATTTACATTTGTAATCGGAAAGATACCAAAGGGTGCATCTAGCTATTCTATTAATAATTCGCCAATAATTTGATGTTCTTGCTTACTTAAGGATTTTCGTAATTAGTTACCGAGCTCAGACTGATGAAAGGCTTCAGCCAGCTGAACGAGATTCGAGCCTACAGAACGAATAAATAGTGCGGAATTTTAAGCCACTGCTCCACCTCCCGATTTGTGTTCTGTCGCAGCAAAATCCCCTTCAAACATCATAGATTAGCACCGAGTGGTTTTTCAGAATACTCTGTCCTAACCAAGTGGCTTTCTAATTCTATCAGTTTAAAATGGATCAACCAGATTGGTGAAAGGGCGTTTTCGTGTTACAAAAACCACTCGACTGGAAAGGAAATATAATAAGTTTGAACTAGCCCTTTGAAAACCAGTTTGTTCACTAGCGCCCCTTACTGGTAGTGATTTACTAGTTTAAGTAAACATGTTTGCAGGTGTTCTTTGTTACTCTTTGCTTTGCAAAGGTCATTCTTACAGAAACGTGGTCAACATTACTAGCTACAAGTAGCAGAAATCGAGTTGAACTGCATAGCGAATTAAATGGAAGAGCTCTCGTCGTGAAATGTGTAGTGGAAAAAAACATAAAGACAAACAAATAAATAAATAGATAAAAGTGGGAAATTGTGGAAGTGAGCGTAAAAAGTAGCAGTGGATGAAGAAGGAGATACCCATTGAATAAACAAGGGTCATGAACTGACATCGTATCTTAAGCGTTACTCAGGAAATCCGCCCAGCATTGAGCTCAGAAAGGATAAAACCGGAAGTTTCAGGTATAAAGCGATTTGAAACGCTTGTATTGAGGAATGCAGTGAAGAAGCATTATTTTGACCGGATAGAGCAATATCCAAGCTGAATTAGGACCTTACTAGATCTATATAGCGGAAGAAGTGTATCGCCACATGTAAGCTCAGCAACTACACCACGTCTTTCAGTTTCCATGGAGATAATGAAAGCTTGGAACCATCCTGTAACCTACTCTTTGAGTAGAAACTGGACGTCTATGGACCCTTTTTTCACACGGAGGTTATAGAAGTGATAAGTGTCAAAAATTCGGTGAAATAACACATAAGGCAACGTACTCGACTTCGAGCGAAACGAGCGTCCATCGCAGCTGGCTGCCGAGCGGTCCGCGTCCACGAGAAGCTGCGTGGCGTCGTCTGGCAGCTGCTGCTCGTCAAGGCGATCTGGTCCATTCTGGCGCGTCTAGCGACGTGACCCACCATCGATCCCTGCAACGTCTCCCGAAAGCTGTGAATCTGCTCTGGCTCTCGCTCACATGTCAACTCGTCAGCACAAGATAAATTGTCGCGCGACGAGATTCGCTGCTGCCACCGCCGCCGCCGCCGTCGACGACGACTGCGCAGCGATGACGGCGACGAGCGAGGACTCGGCAGCGACTGCAAGCGACATGAAAAATGCAACTGCATACGAAAATGAGCGCTAGAATTGATGATTGTTGATGGCTGCGCGACGCTTCGCGCAACATCATCTCTGCGAATTGTTCCGATTTCATTAGGGTTCGTTATTTGACGAGAACGGAGGCAGTATCGACCTCGTAGCGCGATCAATATGAGATGCATCCTCCATACTAGGAAGTGCATCCACCCGCACTATTCTGGTTGCGTGCACTCTCAACATTGATATCCCTAGAAGGGATTTATAAGCGGCTATTCAATTTCGTCCGCGTTTGCACGCATTAAAAAGCTTAGTTGGGCCAAAGAACAACGGTTGGTTATGCTGGCGTACTCCTGAAAGAGAGCGATTCTCAGTGGGCGATTATGCATCGTTTTCGGCTGCTTACTCTGAGGAACGGACCCGTCACACTTGACTACTACTAGTTTGCTCTCTTATAAATAACCTGTCTGCCTAGTTGAAAAATAGCCGCTGCAGTGCACTTTACTGGAAATCCTTAAGGGTAATTGCAAGCGTGTATTAGAAACGAACGAATGGCTCAAATGGGCATTCACTGGAAGCCGGGAAGAGCACTTGGACAAATTGAAAGAGTGATGTGATGTTCTTTTATTCACCGAATACGCTTTTCGGTATTCACATTTTATGCATGAATGTGCAAATGTCACATCGGTAGCGACACCTTCCATACCAAATGGCCACCTGCCAGAGACCTCCTCCAGTCCGCCAACTCCCCAAGGATCACCCAGAACGGTTTCAAATTAGGTCACATAAAGATTCTACAAGAAACTGACAAGAGAGGGTGCTTGAAAAGGACCGAACGGAATAGGAGTAGGGAGAGAACTGAATGAATTGAAGTCTAAGCATGGCTTACGAGAATGGCATGCAAATGAGGAGATTTTTATGGACGGGTCAGTTAACGGGTCCATCTGGCATCGCTCCAGCCGCTAGCGAGCATGATGACCCTTGCGAAGGACAATTGTGCGCTTGATGAGAGGGCCCAGCCGTTGTCGATCTGTTTGGGCTCAAACGGCTTTATTGATGCGATAAAGGGTGGAGTATTATTGTGGGAATGTTTAATTGGATGAGCCATTATGGCCTACAAAAACCTAAGGAATACCATTTAGCTCGGGATCCAGCTTAGTCAGGATGGCACTATGAGGGGGCTTATTTGAGTAGAAAAATGGATGACAAAGAAGCGAGATTTTCGATTAAGAGCTCAGCTAACTGAGCTTACTGAAAGGGATAGCCGCACGTTTCAGCTGCATTCCATCCAGCTGCTAGCTAAAGACGCCTCAGGTCACCTTTTTTGAGTGGGGTTGTTGCGTGCACGCATATGTAAGTGCAACTGGCGGCTTCGAAAATGGCAGAAACTATGTAAAAACCAAATTGAAGGCGTTGGAGGCCTTATAAATGGGACACCAGATCCTTGTGAGGCGAAAATGTTGGGCTCTTTGGTGAAATAAACTCCAGCAGCTGCGCATGGATTGAAAGCATCAGAGCGTCATCGTCGTTTATTTTCACGGCTCATTTCGCTTCAAATTGCTATATAAATAGAGCACTTGACAGGATGGCAAGGAGAACTTCATCTGACGAAGCGTAGTTTTCCATCTATCGCAGAGCTTCATGAGGCTTGATGATGAGGGTACTTCGCAAAAATGGATGAACGTTCATCTGTCATGGAAGACAGGGATTTCGGAATTGAAGAAAGCATGAGAGGGGCCTATGCGTGGTGCTAAGTGACCTCCACGGATATGAAAGGGGACACCTTTAGGGATCGTCATGTGACACCCAGAATGCTTGTGCTTTGTGGGGCTCTTCGAACAACGATCAATTGAAAGAGTAGTAAAGAAACTAAAGAAAAGGACCAACAATTGGGACAAGAGGGAGATGGATTGATATGCATTGACGAGTAAATTATGACAGAATATGGCCATCGCCCTAAATTCGTGCCAATTTTCTCGTTTCTCGACTTTTTCGCCTTCGTCGAAGAAGAAAATGTCTCCGTCATGGCTCGAAATAGTAGTAATTTTATGCCGGAGAATAGAAAACGGAATAGCGAAGTAACCACTTTAGGGGGAGGGCACTTCCCTATATCTACCCGTAGCACTAGAGAGCCCAATTTACGCTCTCTATCACTATTTATAAAACAATAAGTAAAAGACTCACTTTAAGTGTACTTTTGATAAATACCTGTGTATTTCCTCCATC
>MU869232.1:0-10671 GCA_036418205.1 Ostertagia ostertagi
AGAAACAAAATAGTAAAGGACTTAAACAATTGTAAAACAACAAAAGAAGACGAGAAACAAACAAAACTCAAGATGATGAAATGATGATAAAAAATTGCCCTGGAACTTTATGAAGGTGAGGAAAGAAGATCAAAGAAAGAAGGAAGAGTACAGAAAAGGGAATGAGATAAGGCAAAGGCACGGGGGACATTAACTGTGTCTTTGCGCCAATTAGAAAGCCGCCTTCAGGTTCAGAAGGCTCTTTCTCGAGGAACGGTGGTCATCAATCAACTTCTCAGTGCATGTTGTCACATAGTTTGTCACAATGACAACATGCTCTGGTTAGAAATATCGATCGGGAATATTGATTTCTGTTTTGTTTCAAAAAGCGACGCTGTTCAGTGTGTATAAGAGAGGAACGATTCAAACAATGATCCACAATCAATTAACGGCTTAGCTGTCAGCGAAAACAAAGTTCAAACGTTATCAGATAGCCGGTCCAACACAGTATTGTGAATAAGAATGGTTCAAGAGCACTTCAAATAAATACCGAAGCCAAAATGAGTTGTTGAAGACGATGGATGAGCTACGGCAGCCGACGATCGATACTCACGCAGCTCGCTGGCCGTCTGGCTGGCTGGATGCTATTTTGCCACAGCCAGCTGGACAACGCCCACCATGCCAGCACCTGATCTCCAGAAATAGCCTGGGCTGAATCGCCCGTTTGCAGAGAACTCCAATCAACCCCGAGAGGAACTCCAATAAATCCTGAGAGCCACGGGAAAATGATGTGCGCTAATCAGCTCAATTAAGTATTTTCATCGTGCTTTTTAAAAACTGCAAAGGAGCGTGAGAGATAGGTAGAGAAAATGAACTCACGGTCTAAAACTTCAAAGTAAAAATCCAGTCCTAAGTCTTGCGTAATCGTTGTACTAGTTTGAGACCACACAACTGTGAGCCAACGTCGAGTGGTTGATACCAGGATTGCCAGGATTGCGAGTGGGGAGCAGGGTCTGTCCTATCGTTGTTACTTTTCGAAAAATTTTTACGACCCCCCTCCCCCAACGGTGGATTTGATACGACCCCCTTTTCCCTACCTCCACCATCTCCATCTTCCATCAAAACCCCGCCCACTTTTTCCTCCAAAAATGCCGTCGAGCGGGGGGGGGGCTATAATGGATGGAGTGAGAAGATATTTATGTATAGAGTAGGCACTGTGCTTGCGGATATTTTCCAAATGTAGAATCTAGTTACAGTGTAAAATCACGGAGAGATTCATGCAAGTTCCTGAGGTGTTTTTGGTAAATTTTGTGAATTTGGAGGTTTTTACGAATTGCAAAATCTTTGGCAAGTTCCGGATTTGGGCGCTGATGTCAATGGGGGAGGGGTGCGAATGGGGGGGGGGCATTCATGTGAGTGGGCCTACTACTGTTCCTGGGACTGAGCCTTAAGGAGGAGAAGGACCTCTGGGGAGGTTGTAAACAATTTGTGAGCTCCCTGACGTTCCTCCCCTCTCCTTGGCTTAGTTCTGGTGTCACCTCCCATCGGCCCTGTGTGGATGTCCTTCCCTAGGGACATGAGCGCTGGAATTTGTATAGGACGAGATAGGATTGAACGGCTATGTGAAGAATAGTGCTGGAGTGTGAATTCGGGCACCAGCCGAGAAGGCCGTGTAGGTCATGTTTGGGGAAAACTTCAGTGGGTAAATTTCTCGGCACATAACTCACCCATTTCCACATCTGTCGCTGTAGTGGTAAGAATACACTATATATGAACAGTGGGCCTTCATTCATACACTGCCCATTTATAGCGCTTGTTTTTAAGAACTGCCAATCTATCTTTCTCTTTCTCGCCCCAAATGCCGAATTCCAATGATCACAGCCATTGCAGTGTTCCTTCTCGTCCGGTTTTTTTCTCTAGGTATCATAATAATCACCCAAAAAAGCTACTAAGCATCGATCGATCTTAATAGGTTTGTCCACACATTCAACGACCTTCAATTAAAGTCACTGAGCGAGGTAAACTTGCTATCTTGATTATTGAAAGCTTCATAAAATCCTCACCCGACATGGGAATTTATTCAACCCGTATTTATTTCCCGTTTGGTTTTTTTTTGCTTCGGGCATATAGGACCATCTATTGCAGCAGCATTCAGTGCATTGCAGTCACCACAATGGGCGCACCCATTGCAAACTTTCCCAATAACAGAAGAAATTAATATCTTTTCGTTGCGCCTCGTTGTTTCCTTGCGTTCCACTGTGTTAGAAAGCTTATTTTATTTTAGAGATCTGTATACTCAAAGTCTTCCCATTTTCTCGGCTTCGAACGGCTGCGTACGTGCGTCAGCATAGAGCTGGTGAGGTTCATGAGGAATGCTCGAGAGTAAGAGTATTGAGCGCTGTGCGTCTAACAGGGCACCAATGGTGTAGCGGTATCATTGTACCCTCCCACGGTACAGACCCGGGTTCAACTCCCGGTTGGTGCAAACTTTTGCATTTCGAACAATTGGTTATTTTCCAGAAAGGAATACCCTACAGCCCTCTATATATGGAAAATTATTGAATCTGATAACGTTTTTGTTATTTGGGTGTGTTTCTATGCAACGCACGTGTACACATATGAAAAGAGCGTTAATTGCCTAACCCTTGAGAAATGCGCCAAGTTCGAATTTCGTTCATAACTGTAGGAGCTGTTGAGAGCGTGCTGGATGACTTGTTGTGGTGGGCAAAGATTAGCCTTTTGTCTTTATGCCTGTCCAAAAAAGTTCCTGGCAGCCAAAGCAAGTCGTGATTGTTCGACTGGATCGGTTTTCTTCGGTACTGTCGACGATGAAAATGTGAAAAGTCAAAGAATCTGAAAACACCACTAGACCCCTTACTGTTTGGAATGTAAGCGACGTAACTGAAGGAATCATCACCTTTTGGTTTGCACAAGCAAGCTGTCGTGCAAGCAAAGCGCCTTTCAGCTGACTCCGTGTGGGGCTACTGCATGGCGCATACCAGAACGGAACACACCAAGTGTATCAATTCCTATTTTATATAAAGATGGTGTATCGTGGTAGCGATATGACGGTTTTGAAAGAAGTCCCTCGCATCGGAGGGAGGTATGCAGTTTCCGATTGACTCGAAAGCCGTCTTTAACCCTTTGACGACAATGCGGATTTGCACGTAGCGTGCTCGTGGGACCACGCCTCTTTTTGGCGCGCCCAACTCTCGCACAAAATGGGGCAAAATTGTCCCTAAAAGCAGTTTTTCTATCAAAATTTTGACTTTGACAATAAACAAAATATGACTGCAGTCTTAAGCTTTATGATCATGTATTGTTGGAATTAGAAGTGGAAGTTTGGAAAGAAATCTCGGATTTCAAAGGGATGGTGGTAAAAACTCTAGAAGTTCATATGTACAGCAGAATTTTCGATACAGTTTCAAACCCTCCTTGTGCCTGAAGACTATGAAAAGACGTAGAGGTCTTCAGTAATTAACCTTAGGCTTAATAATGTAAAACACTAGTTAATATGTCGCCGAGCGAAGTGCCACATCCTAAAATTTCATATAAATTAGCTAGTAACAAACATTTCTGCAAAATATGCTAAACATAGGCGTAACGGAGCTTGCTTATAATTACTGATATGTTGAAAATGTTTTAAATGGGTAAAGAAGAAATTTTAGGGTGGCACCCACCATTGGGTGCCATTGTCCCACGCGACGGTCATAGTGGCACCCACCGGTGGGTGCCATTGTCGCCAAAGGGTTAACAGATACTCGACGCATTTCTCGCGATTACTGTAACAGTCGAAACAGCTGCAGCATCTGTTATTAAGAGCAAATCTTCTTCTTTACAGAGTTTTTCTTAGATTGTTGAAAAACTGTCACTGAAGAAAGTTACTGTCTCCCAAAAGAAGGAGACTCGCATAAATGTCTCAACGTCTTCGACGTGTCCCAGACGTCTCCAACTCGCGGGGTAAAACGTGTTTGAAAAAAGTTCAAAGCAATTTAGGACCTAGAGGTCTCGTGTATTCAGAATCTGCCTTCCTTTTCTGAAATAACTGTGTTTGAAGAAAGTCATAGTCCGTCAAACAGGGGGTAGATTAGGCGATTCGCGCTCCAATCGAGAGGCACGCGCAACGCGACCGCGGACGGTTCGTGCCCAGGGTCAAGCGTGCGTTGAGGAATCCTCGACAGGTCACAGGGGGGGGTCGTATTGGCCCGCTGGGAGGAAGAGATCGGGCCGGATTGATGCAGTAGGATCATCGTCGGAGGACAAACATCAAGGATCGAGTCGATGCCAGGCCAGAGGATTTCCAATAACAATGATATTCCGCCCACACAAAATTTCGTGATTCAGAGGTGTCCGCTTAGCAATTCTTAGTTACTTCAGTGTTTTATCACCACACAAGTTAAAGAATCCGAAATTCGCACGTTTTCCAAGGGATATTTTATCTTTCAAGTGAGTCCTCGAATCTGAAGGGATGTGAAGCACACGGCGCATCCCAGAGTGGGCCCAGTTGGTTGCGCGCGCTTCAACTACGGCTCTCTGGAGAAAAATCTCAATTCAGGAAAAATCAAGAGGATTCTGAAAGGGTTCATGTGAAATTACAGGGAGGAGTACACCATTCAACAAGAAACGCAGCCTTCAGCGTCAAATTCATAAGCATGTAACCTTTAAAGTTGAGATACGCTAAACAATTTTACACTTCTTGGAAAGAGAAAAGCACGAGGATTCCGAATCTGCTCCTACTTCAGTATATAATCGCCCCTGAAAGGAGCTATAGTCGTTGAAATAGCGCCAATGCAGGGCATCCTCGACGTGGCCATTTTTTGAATAGTGGACGTATTCAGCAGTTCTAGTGACTTTGAATAGAGCAAATCTTCTAGTTTTGATGACATATTAACTTTTCAGATTTGACGAAAATGAAGCAAGTTATGGCTTCGGAAAGTGTAAAAACTCGTGCTCATCATGAATTTTCCTCGTTAATTGATCTAAATTTGTTATTTCTTATAAATTTTTGTAATTTCAATACTGATTAGAAAGAGCTCTTCACAAAACTCCCAACTCCAAATCTGCTTTCAGATTGAAAATTCGTTATTTGAAGAAAGTTATAATCATTTGAATATTTTCTCTTCAGCAAATTTTTGTAGTTGTTGAGGACTCTTTCTTTTCAAGCTTTATTGGTGAGCTTTCGCTGATATAACAGCTTCCTCAGACCTAGAAGAATTATAAGCATATCACAATCAAACAGCCTTTACAATACTTATAGCAAATGACAACTAACTGACCAGGCGGCTACTTTCAATTAAGGAATTCTGCAAACAACAACTTGAGACTGCAAAGTTAAGCTACAATCCGAACTAACACAATTGGCGACAATAGAATGATGACACCTTACCCTAGGACAGTCGCTAACCAAATGAAAAGTACTCAAAATGAGCAGTACGTGACTCTTTTCACTGTGCTCGCATATATACACCGTTAACTTATTAATCTCATTGCCTCTATGAGTTCCTCTCTGTTGTTTATTTCTGGAGACAGTTGACAGTCGTAAGATGCATAGAGTGTTACCGAAGTTTCTTGAAATTGCGCTTTCAAACATTCCATATACTCGGAATCACTCAGTTTCAACCAGTCTTGCATCTCTAAGACGTGCGCTACTAGACGCATGCGTTGCAGAGCGTCGACGACGAAAATCACAATGCATACATGGGATCACCACAACAAAAAGTTTTCTACGAGGAAGATTAGATCGGGATGTATGGCAATCAATTTCAAGCAGGAACCAGATCCTGTGCTCACGAATCCGAGATCGCGAAAGAAGAAAACTCAAGAAAAACTTCGGCACTACTTGAGCCCCACAAATTCACTCTCGTACAGGCCATTTTATAGAACCGAATGTAGATGAAGATATGGAGGCTGTGCTTAGTTTGGGACCATCTTTTGCCATATCTACGGCTGTTACTCAGGAAGTGTTAGATTCAGTCATGTGTGCTTTCCACAAATTTGCATACCAAATTCGATGGAGAGAAAATTCAAGTCCCACTGTTTTGGACAGGTTATCATCATTCGCTTCATCGATACCGTTTCCAACTCCATCGGTTTTGACACCAAAACCAGCACCTGCACTAGAACCTGCACTAGCATCACTCCAACTGAACCTGGTACAAGCTTATAGAACCGACACGACAGCGAAGTTTGCATCGAATCTCACTGTGCAAGAAAGACATGGCTTGAGAAAGTTATTACGTCTGAAGAATGAGCTTCGATACAGTATAAGTGACAACAGTGGTGACTTCGTTGTTCTTACGCAAAGGATGGGCCAAGTGTCTTGGCCGTCTACATCTCTCAGATGAAGCAACGTACGGGAATCTCATCGCTTCGAGAATTTGAAAAGGTATCTAACGAACTCCCGAAACACAACAACGCGAGTATTGGGCAAGATCATGAACAAGAAAACGAATCAAGCGACTTCTGCTGACGTTCCCTGCTGTCCCAACATACTATGCATTGGTCAAAACGCATAAATTCCCCGAAGATGTTGATTTACATGAAAGCACGCGAAATCAAGACAAGACCAATCATATCCTCATGTGGAGGTCCGTCAGACAGAATAAGCTGGTTTCTCGTCAAGCTCCTATCGCCGCTACTCAATCATGTAGCTGCTCATATAGTCAATGTGGGAGATTTTATGTCTGCCCTAGATCGTTGCCAGATACCTGATGATGCGTGCTATGCAAGTTTTGACGCAGTCTCTCTATACACAAACGTCAATAACAATGAGGCAGAGAACTCTTTTCACAGAAACGAGGCTTAGCCATGGGATTGACTATTGCACCTATTGCACCTCTACTAGCCGTCGTCTACTTAGATCGCATAGAAAGAAGATCATTGGTCACGGGAATTGCGTTCTACAAACGATACATAGACGATGTATTTGTGATTGGCTCCACCTCCGCAATGCACACGATGCTTCAAAATCTGAACTCGTGTGATCCGAATATACGCTTCACGGTGGAGTATCCAGATGAGTGCGGTTTTCTCCCGTTCCTTAATACAAAGGTTCGGTTGGACCATGGCACCAAGGAGTACGTATGGTATAGAAAACCTGTGTCGAAGAGTATTATTTTACACTCTCGCAGTGCTCATCCACTGTATATGAAGGCAAACGTGATACGGAATCTTATCACGACGAAGACAAGGATCTGCACTCGAGAGTCAGCAGAAGTGGAGCGAAGTATTTCTAGAATATTGGAAGACAACGGCTACACCACGTGTGAACCACGATCATGGCGTCCTTTCTCTACTGCTGGAGGAATACCACTGATACTACCGTATGTGAACGAGGGCATAGCAAAGAAAGTGAACCAGATCGTGAAGTCATCGAACCTTCCAGTAAACTTAATATTTCGCCCACCAACGAACATCAAAGGCTTGCTTACGTCATCGAGGCTCTACGAAGAGAAGTGTGGTCGAAGAAACTGCTCGTACTGCACGGATAAGAAGATCTGCCAGTTACAAGGGACCGTTTATTTGGTCACTTGTGAAGTGTGCGATCGCAAGTACGTTGGAGAAACCATGAGGCCGCTATACAAAAGGATTGATGAGCATGTACGAGCGCTGAGGAACCCTTCGTCATATCCAAACAGCGGTTTCTCGCGTCATCGTACACTTTACCACGGACAAGAACCGCCTCCTGCCATAAAAGTCACCGTGCTCCACCGCTCGAAGGATGCCTCCTTGGAAAGAAAAGTGCTAGAGGCACTCGCTATCAAGCGACTGTCTCCAGAAATAAACAACAGAGAGGAACTCATAGAGGCAATGAGACTAATAAGTTAACGGTGTATATATGCGAGCACAGTGAAAAGAGTCACGTACTGCTCATTCTTGAGTACTTTTCATTTGGTTAGCGACTGTCCTAGGGTAAGGTGTCATCATTCTATTGTCGCCAATTGTGTTAGTTCGGATTGTAGCTTAACTTTGCAGTCTCAAGTAGTTGTTTGCAGAATTCTTAATTGAAAGTAGCCGCCTGGTCAGTTAGTTGTCATTTGCTATAAGTATTGTAAAGGCTGTTTAATTGTGATATGCTTATAATTCTTCTAGGTCTGAGGAAGCTGTTATATCAGCGAAAGCTCACCAATAAAGCTTGAAAAGAAAGAGTCCTCAACAACTACAAAGATTTGCTAAAGAGAAGATATTCAACAAATGAGGCTCAGGGATAACTCCATTTTACAATATTTGAATATTTGTTCAACTTCAATAGTAGATAAGCTGCTCCACGGTCAACGCCAAAGTCAGTCAACACACAGCTGGCTAAGGCGGTTACAAGGCTTCTTTCAACTGAAAGGGGACGTGTAAATTGAGAACCATACTCTGTGTAGTACTAGAATTTGGTAAGTCTTGTGAAGGAAATAAATAAAGAAGAGATGTTGTCATAGTATGCCATTTTTAGTGACTAGTTTGTCGTTTTTTGCTCCGTTTCTCGTTTGCTCGTTTGGTAGGACTCATCAATAATGATCATTCTTTGACTTTTTCACTTTTGTACTTCTTAAACGAATTTTTTGGTGGACGGTGGGGTAGCAGGGCTTTTTTATGAACAGTTTTGGGGAGAATTAAACAACCTTTTCATAGTTCGGCTTTTGAAGAGGGTTGTTTCATGGACTTCGGCCTCTGGGGAAGGAGGGAGGGGGGAAAGTCATAATTCCAAATTTTCCTCGACGGTTCGTTTGACCCTGTTTGAACCGCGGAGAATTCGCGCCTCAGCGGCGCTGCCTCCCGCTCAGCTTCTGAAGCTAACATTTTTGCCATGTGACCGGATGTGCGGAGGGTAAAAGAGGGTCGTATCAGAACCTCCGTTAAATGTGGGGTGTCGTAGAAACACTCCCTTCCCCACACGGTTCTATCCCTGATGGGAAAAGTACTACAGCGTACATCTGAACGTGGAGGTCCCCCACATAGACAATTAACAAGCAGAGGAAACGGCTGGCCCATCTCACTATGGACAGAGGATGAGGTTCGGACACTTGGGAAGATGAAGGTTGGAAAGGCGGTTGGGTCCAGATGGGGTGCCAATCGAGGCATGGAAGGCGCTCGGAGAGTACGGGATCAGATGGCTCACCCGATTCCTGAACACGGTAACTGCGAAGGAAGGATGCCGCCTGGAGAACAAGCACTATCGTCCCCATCTTCAAGCAGAAGGGTGACGCGATGGACTGCTCCAACTACCGCGGGATCAAGTTGACTGCGCATACAATGAAGCTGTACGAGCGACGGTCGAAAATGCGGGAGCTGGTCCCGATCTCCCAGGAACAGTTCGGGTTCATGCCCGAAAGGTCTACAACGGATGCCATCTTCATCGCAAGGCAAGTGATGGAGAAGTATCCAGAAAAGCGTCGACCTACTTAGCCTTTCTCGATATCGCTACAGCGATCTTCCTAGCTAAGTTTACGTAATATATTGGATGTATATGAAAACATCTTCTTCAGGAGCTGGGAAAACGCTGCGCCGCACGGCCTACAATCAACATTTGCCGTGACGTACTATTTTCTCATAACATTTAGCGTTACCAGGATGACTGATGTTTCTAAAGGCTTCTGCTTCAGACAAACATGGATCGTCACCGTATAGCCGTATAAATAGCCAATGAACTGTCGTGGGACATTCCTTTTCTCCGCTTCAACGCCCTTCTTGCTGTGGCTTCAACTTGGTTTAGCGCTGCACCTTTTATCGTATCTCACATCATTGCATATTTGCTATACCCATTTTATAATTTGCTTTTATACAGCGGCAAAGTTTAACCTTCGTGTGCAACGGTGTTCGTGTACCATATCCGCGTGGCACAGTAACGACGACGATATATATCAATATATCAATTTTATGGTGCATCGGCCGGGAATCGAACCCGGGTGGCCCGCGTGGCAGGCGATCATTCTACCACTGAATCACCGATGCACGCCAGACAGAAAAGTCGCGTAGTCACGCTCAATGAGTAGACACATAATTACGTGCTCGTAGATATCCTGTTAGGCATTTAGTGCGCTAGCGCTGAATAACAAAAAAAATATAATATTACCAAGCTCCACTTAAATTTTCAGATGATGGACTATAACGGTGAAATCAGACGCCTACGTGTGTCGTACGCAGCCCTCGAGCAAGAACCAACTGACTGCAAGAATGCCCTGAAAGAAGAGAAACAGAAACATCGGAAACTGCGCGCGCCGCGCTATTCCCTCCCTGCCGAAGCCAGACCAACTCTACAAGAATATCGTAGCCCGTTGTCACGAATTCTACGAATGCACTAAAAGGATCTCGTTCCTAAATTCGCGTGTCCGGAACCTCCATACATCTAAAGCCGACTGGAAAGAGCGTTTCCATGAATTGGAATTGCTGGAAATTAGGTGCGACAGAACGCGCCTAGAATTCCTATTTGTCTGATGCCATGATCCGTACGTTATTCAGCGTACCGCCGTTGCTCATCGCTAAAGGTGCAATCTCTGGAGCGATTTGGGATACCTGGATGCGAAAAGAACAGCTGAACGACGAAGGCGATCCCCTTCTCATGGACCCCGAAATCATCGAAACAGCTGTAGCGGACCAACTTCACACCGACTTACTCTCAGTGACCTTCGTACTGCCCTTCAAAACGACGATATAGTGAACGCAACAACTTTCCAAGAATCTGTGACCGAGAAACTCCGTCAGATT
>MU869232.1:27440-51716 GCA_036418205.1 Ostertagia ostertagi
AGGTCCCAGTCGTTCTTATCGCGTGCTCTAGTAGCCAGTGGACGCTCTTCCCTCGAGGGACACGAAGTCCTCCATTCAGCTCGTTCAGAGCTTTCGCGACGAAGTCTGACCATTCAGCCGGCGCTCGTCCTGGTGTTCCTTTGACGTCCTGAGGGATCCAGTCAGTAACCGCTCTTCCAACTTTCATCACCAAATCGCATGACGTGTGCGGCTCGCCTCATCTTCGATTGCTTGGTGAAAATGGTGATGTCTGCGACTTTCGACCATCGACGGAGTTCGGAACTCCAGATTCCCCTCTACACTTGCGCATTGAGTAAACTTTGAGCACTGCCTCCTTCAAAGTGCGCTGGATAATGTTGACCGCATAGTCATCATGTCTGTGCAGAATCCACGTCTCTGAGGCCTTAGGTTCCGGATGTACGTCGTCATTTTCACTGCTTCGTCGATGCTATTCTATGATCCCCACGTCGCTACTTCCTCCTTCTTAATTTTCTGCAGCCAGTCATCATGATGATTTTCCAACTTGAACCATTTGCTGCAACTCTTCCCCCTTACCCCACTGAACGCGTTGTTTCCCTTTCTGATTACTTCTATGTACTTTAGAACAGTCGATTCATGCATTTGGCTGTTGCTGCCAACTTCGAACGAGTATATTTCAGGTGTTTTTCGTATTTCTACAACAGCTGGACAACGATGCCTACACTTTCAGTCAGTTGGTCCTCTTCACTTCTTCAAAGTTGAAAAGTTGTTCCTGAGGGGAAGCTCACAGGTAATTGAAGTAGCCATTAAAAAAGTTGCAGACCAATTTTTTATGCTTCTCGTTTCGCTAATAATAAGCTCTGTCTCCGGTGGCGCCCTTTTTCATGACCTTCCGAGGACCAAACAATGCTCAGCTGCTGTTCTGTCGGGTTGGCTGAAAAGATCGTTGCCTCCACTCTCTTTTAAGATGATTTAATAACAAATCGACTGACAAATTAAAGATGCGAGCTTCCCTGTCTATCGCGCTACACCAGCGCTCAGGCAGCTTACCGGTTTTCTCTTCCAAAGGAAGGGACTGAGAATTAAAGAAGCCCTTATGAACAGCTGAATTCATCATCTGCCTCGAACTTCCTATACGAACTGGGATCGGCTGAAGAGACGTTATTTGATATAGGAGGATTAGTGCTGTAAGGCGTCTAGAGAAGAATAGCAATCCAGCTCAGCATGGTCATCTTTTTTATGATATTGTTATGGAAGTTAATGGCATATTTCGGTCGATGACTGTTGATCAAGGCTCGTCGGTAATATATTAATCCTACAGTTCTTACCCTGCCCTATCCGGGCCCTCAGTCAACTGCAACGCTTCCTGAACGGGGTCCTCAGCCAACTCCAGTGCTTCCCGAACGGAAAAAAATCAAGATGGAAAATTAGCGGAAACGAGGGACTCGACGACTACTTCCTTCTGAGCAGAGAGAATCTCCCGAGCCCCGGTGTCGGGTGGTGGAAGGAAATGGTACATATTTTCGAAGAGTTCACAATTAATTTTTATTCTTCAGAGTGTTCACCAAGAACAAGACAGGAAACTTCCCGCCCAACCTAATACAGTACGTTTCAAGAGTATAAGGTCACCCCTAAAAACTGCAGTTTCGAGTTAGGATTAAAAATTCATGATTTGCTGTGCTCTTACTACATGTGATTCGGCGTGTACAAACTGTAGACCACCCAATTAATATAATCTAGAACATTTTTATAAGTTTTTGGAAATACCACCTGCTTCAAAAGTGTGAAAGCTCCGAGGGCAGTGTTGTTTGACAGTGAAATTACTTCTTTCTTCCTATTCATTTGAATCCTAAGAGCATTTCTAGTAGAAATACTCTACTCTTTCAACGTGTCTGGATAAATCAAACTTTCCAGAAAGGAACGGCATCCGAAAATACCGCGATAATTTCTCGAACGCACACCTGAGTTCTTCTACAATCGTTTTCCGTTTGCCACCAACTTAGGAGGAAGGTCTTTCAAGAAATGCTCAGCTGTCTCGAAGCGGTTTTTGAGCGGTTCGGTTGCAGTGGATGGCATTGCTGTCGTTAATCAAGAAGAAATTTTACCGGCGATCTTCATTCAGGAACAACTACAAATGACCAGCAAGAACATCCTCGCAGTCGCTGATGTCCGTTCTACTCAATGCGCCAGAGGGGTGGAGCGCGGTTGCACAATGCAGCCCACACCATTAGAGTTCCACTACCGGAGCTCCCTAACTGAGGCCACTTATTTTTTCTGGGATCCCTCGATTAGCTGTAATATCAATCTGCTCCGTACCAATTGATTTTATTCGTGTCGGAAAAGATATACTGAACCTAAATGAGCCTCAACTAATCACCATAATAAAAGTGCCTCGTCATTCTGTAAAACCACCTAAATCCCAGCCCGCTCTCATTTTCCCCTCAGCCAAATCGAGGCGAGCTGTTTTGTGATGCTCACACAGTCAGGGGATCCCCATCATGGACTCTCGCTCAATACTTGGAGTTGAGTCGACGATTATCCAGATGGTCACCTTTGATGCGGAGAGCAAAAGAAGCTCATGCGGGGCCTGGCTGACCGACGTGACACAACTGGAAAGCCATTAGTGGATATATTCTGTGTTCGAGTGATACTTGTGGCTTTCCAAAGATGTTATTTCCATAAGAAATAGCATTTCTATAAAATTGTTAATAAATTCAGGATATTGGCCACGTTGACCAGCAACGAAGTATTTGACCTGCACGGAATTTTTTCCACATGGAAAGCCCAATTTGTCCGGATGTACTGGAATTAATATGCCTTCTCGAACATGGACATGGAGTTGCAAGTGAATTGAAACGAGGAAGAAATTTCACTGATAAACGCTCTGCCCAGGGTGCCTTTAAACTTTTGACAGCAGGTGGAATTTCCAAGGTTCTTACAAAAATGTTCTACGTCATATTAGTGGACTATAGTTTCTAGAGCATGCTGGAATCAAACAAGTAGGTAGTGAAGCCATAAATCTTTCACACTATCTTAGGAACAGCAGTTTTTAGGGGTCACAGTACAGTTTGCTTCAATACCTTTAAGTGTACTGTAAAAATAACTCTTCAGAGAGTTTGACCACTTAAACGGTCGAAAAAAAGAGGAATTATTTGGATAGCAATATTGCAATTAGATTTTGAACTGTTTATTGTGCTGCTCGGAAGAGGTTTCTGCTTCTTCGTAACAATTTAATAATTATTACAATATTGTTATTGCTTCTTCTTATCAAATATAATAATTTTTCGAAAGTTTGGTGACAGTTATGTCAAGACAATGGTGCATCTCATGGCAAGAAGAGCGGCACGGCTACGCTCGGTAAATCGCCCCAAGCCAGCCTGTCCCCCCACTCCCTCCCCCATCTCTCACCTTCAAATAATGAGCACCGGTCTTATCAAGAAATAAACGTATTTTTAACATCTGGTAGATCGCATAAATTACTGTGTAGATCAGATATACAGCGAAAAATTTCCACGCTTTTTAGTGAAAGTCACATGCGTGGCGCATCCAGAAGAGCCTTACCAAGGCTGGGCGTTTCTCTTTTTTTCCCTTTTTGTAAAGAGGGGTTGAAAATTGATAATTGCTGAAGTGACGCCTTAACACCGTCATCCACAAAATCACTATCAATGCTAGTACAATACATCGGTTGAAGACTGAACAGCTTGTGATCGCTCAGGAGGTCAACCGAACAAAAGCTAGTGTCAAAAATTCAACCGACTGATACATTTAACATCTTTCGTGGTTCTCAATTGCTGAAAGTGATTTAGTAGGTCCTGTCTTCAAAGAGTTCTGGTACCTAAAGAACCTGACGACGGTCACTTAAAAAAACTCATTTTCTGCCCTAATAACTCCAAAGTAAGTTCGTCTGTGACGTCTTGAAAACCGGTTTATTTCAATTGCTGACTATATCAACGACGCTCTCTTGATGACGAACGTGTTAGGTCAAATCGACTAATCTGACACTTACCCGGCGGAACACAGACACACTCCTCATAGAGGGCCTTTTGGGATTTTCATCAAAATTCTGTCTGTTGAACCTGTAAATAGAAAAACGGCTACCTTTCATGAAAGGACACAAGCATGTCTTACAACCAAATTTGCCGCAGACGTTTATCACAGCGTCAGTCTTATCAGTTGTTTCTGGCATTTCTCTAATTCATTCCCTCACCTCGAAACATTATCGATTTCGCTTTCATTTTCAACCTTGGACTTTTTTTTCTTCAAAAAGCTCAGTGATGCCTTGAACCGTCAGGTTCGTAGCGATTTTCGCAGAATAATTTCGGACGCGGGAATTGTTGCTCATTCCTTGAAAAAAAGGTCATCTAGTTGAGTTTTTCTCATCGAAATGCTTCGCTGATCTCGAAATGTACTGATCGTTTCAGGAAATGCAGAGGGTAGCACTGCTGGTCTCTCGCCCGACACTTTTGCAGCCGTTCAAGGTAAGCGCGTTTTTTTTTATCAAACTGCCGACTTCGCATTCACCGGTCTGATCCTTCTGTTAGAGCCCTTCGATCAGGGCCCCTATGCTACCCTGTCCAGGTCGGGAACATCCATTTGAACCGCCTGTGACGGGTTAACTAGCAATTTGACAAGAAATACAATGACTACGGTAAAAGATAAGAGAAACAAAGATAATGCATAAAGGATGAATTCGCTGCAAATCAACTCTTTTCTGGGACGCGCCGCGTATTCAGCATAGTGATGGCATTTAAAGGCGAATAAGCGTATATGACTCCTTGGTGGAAGGCAATGGGCACGTTATTGTTTTGATCTGCAAAGACAAGGCTGGAATCAGGTCATCGACCCCGCGGAGTGGTGGAGAGCTCAGTTGGCCTTTGCAAGCGTTAGTCCAGGATTTCGTCCCTGAACTGTTTTGTGTCAAGGAGGCTCACTTGCAGCTAATCAACTTACAGTATTAAGTCAGTGATTACGATGGAGGGCGTTGCGAGAATTTGGTGATGTTACTGAACGACATTCGTAGATTAGACTCCTCATCGCGCTTGGGGATGTGGTAGACCATGTCTTGGAAGGAATCCTTCCTGGAAAATTCTTGTATTCTTTAATAACATGTATATGTCATTTGGGATGAGACAACCTACAAGGCTTTATGCATGAATATTCAGTTTCCGAAGAGAAACAAACTTTAATACCACACTCTGTGGATGATCGAAGGTATGCGCCGCCTCTGGCGCCGCGTGGCATACCTTCGATCGTCCATAGAGTGTGGTATTAATGTTTGTTTCATTTTTATGTTTTATTGATAAGTTTTGCGGGGCATGGAACGAAGTCCGCCTCGGAGCGACCACGTGTAGGACGACGCTTAAAGAGTCGGGTTAAGCGTGCGATTTTGGAGAATAGAGACAAAACGATCGATAGAATAGGATGCAGTAGAAGTGTGAGATGTTAATGCAATAAGTCAAAAGGTCAAAAAGAGTTTCTAGTGACAGCACTCCGTGAACCAAGTGGAAGCGTTCCCGCCGCCAGCATTTGTGACAGATGTCCGGCGGGAATTTGAACGCGTAGCAGTCCTTTCGGTTTTTCGAATTTTTTTTTTACCAAAACAAATGCAATTTTTTGTTCTTTTCGTTCTTATCGTGAACGATGGGTCTCAAGCCAGTGATTTATGGGTGAGATAGAATCATGATTTTTCCGGGAAGGATTCCTTTAAGGCCCTTCCATCGAATAACGTTGAGTGACGTTACCAAAAGTGATCCGCCCTTCACTCATCGTGATCTCTGCCGTCAAGAAGAAATAATGGTGCTAACTTAGTTGGGGGGGGGGCACGCGGCGGCGCGGCAGTCTGCTCGCCTGGCATGTTCGGAAATCCGTGGGCCAGGGGGAGTGTAGGCCAGTCTAGGGGGTGGGGGGTGGGGGCAGTCACTTGACATGCGTGAAAAGCTGGAATGTTCGAGTTTACACTGTCTCGCTCGAGAGAGCCCAGGTGAGCAGACTGCCGCGCCGCCGCGTGGCCCCCCCCCAACTAAGTTAGCACCGAAAGATGAATTTCTATTCCGCAGTGGTGGAAAGGAGCTACTGGGAAGGATAGCTATGGCCCAGATCTACAGCAAGTGAACTCTCCCGTCCGATCATCGCGTACGATCGGAAAAGAGCGCGCGATCGATGCGTCTGACGATCGGTGCGGACCATTGCGTGCCATTTCGATATCATTCTTTCGGTCAGAAATACTTCTTGTTATTCCGTGATTCCTGGTATGAATTCCACTCTTATCTCTACTTGTAAATGATTGGTGTGGGTTCAGTGCTTATCAGCTTTCCTTCTTCTTGAAACCATGGTTTTGTCGAAATGTTGTCTCGTGACTTAATAGCTCTGGAATGTCATCTTTAAAGTGTAAAAAGCTTTCCAAACACCTGTTTCTCCTAGTTACCTAGTTAGCATCAGGTGTTCGGAGAAGACCTGTAGTTTTGATGGTGAGTTATAATTATCCTTTGTCACTACATAAACATCATCTCTGAGGTTTGTTTGATCGCATGAGATATGACAATGAAGATGACGCTCTTTTAGCTCTTTCTGTGATCACGTTCTGTCCCTGTCCCGCTCGATTTTACCCGCGCTAGGTAACGTAAGGTGCTGCTAATAAGGCTACGCCCCGTAGAGGTTTTTAGACCCTTTTATGACTGAAACGTGCAGTAAGACTTATCCAAGTGTTTCTCTTTCAACTTGAGTGTTGTTCAATCGCTAAAACGACAGCTGGGCAAAGTGAATATTTCCGCATGAACTTCATCTATACAGATTATTGATGGTCTTGATAATGAAGGTGACACTCATTTTTGGCGCCGCTTTGGCGCCTCACCTTTTTGCTTTCTGTTTTCTAAATTTGTTGTAAGTCACACATAGTTTTATTTAGTGCTTTGGTCACAAATCTGATACTAATTTCTTGCGCCAAATTGGCGCCGGATTACCCATGCACGTAAATTGTATCTTGAATCAATCGGGTTAAAATTGTGGCATAAAGGTGGCGCTAAATAGCGTCGACTGTGAAAATGGATGTTATACTGTAAAGTGGGTAATGAATGATCCGTTCGTATAGCATCGTAGGCCTTAACTGTGTCCGCTACACCTTCCCCCGAGCGCTTTGGAGCATCCTTCGGTCGCAGAGGATTCCAGTGGACTCCCTCCATTTCATCCATGCCGTTGACCCGAGCCTTTACTGCCTGGTCCACACTGCCGTCGGCTGCCAGATCGCTTCCCAAGGTATCGGAAGTCCTCCACTCTTTCGATGGTCTTTCACCATGGCCGTCCACGATCGGCTCTGTTCGCTTTCTCAGAACTCAGGAAATTGGTCTTCTTGACATCCAGCTGGAGCCTACCTTCTGCCACGGCATTTCCTGCCATTTCTCCAAATTGCCCTGGAGTTCTTCTCTGCTTTCCGCTGTCAAGGCGCAGAGTCAACCCTGCGTTGCGCAGTTCTCAACGGCCACGTTGCGCAGTTTCGCCCGATTAGACACGTTCTCTCGCGCGAACATTCACACTCGCATGCTCGAGCCGTCTGCGTCTCCGCCCATACAGCGTGCGTTGAGGATCTCTCAACGTGCCGTTGCGAACTGCGCAACGCAGGGTTGACTCTGGTCAGGGCCGTGTGGTCAGCGTGTTTAGTGGTTCCTCTGTGAGTCTCTTCACATGAATTCTGGTGTCAGGAGGAAAAAGGGACTTAGGAATGATCCTTGGTGTGCCCCAACCGCGATGGGGCCGGGGGGCGCGCATGGTGCTTTATCCCCATCGTACATATCCTTTCAGCGAGATCAGGTGTTCTGGCATTCCGCTCCCTAAGCGCTCTCCACACTACTGCTCACGGTAGACGATCGATCGCCTTCTCCAGGTCGAGGAAGGCTAGGTAGCAGGTATCGCTACTTCTCCATCGCTTGCCTTGCGATGAAGATGGCATTCGTTGTTGACCTTTCAGGCATGAACCCGAGCTGTTCCTGGGAGATCGGGACCAGCTCTCGCAACTGCGAGTCGGCCAGTCGCTTGTACAGCTTCATTGTATGAGCAGTCCAGTTTATCCCTCAGTAGTTAAAGCAGTCTATAGCGTCTTCCTTCTGCTTAAAATGGAACCGATAGTACTTATTCTCCAAGCATCTGGCATGCTTTCTTCGACGGTCACCGTGTCCTGGAAGCGGGTGAGCAACTTTACTCCATGCTCTCCAAGCGCCTTCCATGCCTCGATTGGCACCCCATTCGGAACAAGCGCCTTCCCAACCTTCATCTAACTTCAAATCAAATCTCGACGAACCTAATTCTCCGTGCAGAGTTAGATGGGACCAGCCGTCGCCTGTCTTTTTAGCACTCCTTATTCACAGTCGCACTGTGGTACTGTTCCCACCTCCTCTTGACATCAATTGTTCCTCAAGACGGCGCCATTGCAGCTCTTACAGTCTCATCGCCCTGATATGCTGGGTAGTCTATGCCGAGCTCTAGCCTTGTCTGTAGACGAACTTCTCTGAATTGAACTGCTAATGGAGCGACATCGCGCAGTGTCTTCCTGCAGCACAATTATCGCTCCCATTCTTCCGATGATTCCACCAAAGTGACGGCCATGTCATGCGATAAGTTTGAAACCGCCTTTACTTTATTCAGCTTCTTAGCCTCTTCTTGCTGCAGAGCTTTCCAATTTCCCATGTTTTTGATTGAGTCGCTGTTGAGTTTTTATGACAAGTTTAAGGCACCAGATGGCTGTGGTTTTTAGTAAGCTGTATAGAGAAAGTGTTATCAGAATAAGGCGCTGGATTGCGTGGTGCCCTTCGATCTTCATAAGCACGCTCATTATGGAGCGCTTTTTCTCTTACATGACACGCATATAAGTACACTTTTAGCGTTCTCTAAACATTCTCTCAGACAAATTGTCTTCCTGAGCTAGCATATTCATATTCATATTCTACGGTAAGTATTATACAAGAATTTTCAGTTCATTTTCCCCGATAACTTGGAATACGTGAGGCTTCCCGAATCTGGTGGAAGAGGGTGGGAGAGGATGGGAGAGGGGAGATACGAGTAATGAGGCGCTTGGAAATAACTCCCTCTTCTATGAATTACTCTTTTGGTTTTCGTTTAATGTAAGTGAAAGTTACATGGAAAGGAGCTTATTCCCAAGCGCCTCATAGTTCGCCCTTCATTCCATCCTCCCCCTACACCACCTTCTCCTATCAACCTTTTATAAGAGGGTAGCAACTTCGAACCCGTAAGTTTCATTTTTCAATGCTTCTCGTACCGAGGATGTTCTCTAGCACCGTTTGCGAATCTCATTCTCGTGCTCATCCTTCTTATTTGAATGCTTCATAGTAAACATAAACATTTGATATCAGGGTCTCGTGAGTTTGAATTGGAGGGGGGGGGATTCTGAAAATAAGCCTTTCACCGTGTTCGGAGGCTAACAAACCTTCTGTCCATTCCCAGGCGAACAAAATAGGCCATGGCCAGTGAAAGCGCTATTTTCGATCCCGTATGAGCCTCGTTGCGATCTCAGAACGTCTCCCTTAAGTTCGCATACGTCAATTCTTTGTTTATTGAATGAATGTCGGAGACCTCTCCATCAGGATTGAAATATTGAGCTCTTTTTTTGTAGTGATTCCGCAACTTTCTAAAGGTCTCAGAAGCATTCCATGTATCGAAGCAGGTATCTGCGACATCTAAGTTTGCCCAACGTGCTTCAGATGAGGTTTTACGGTGTTAGGTGGCTGTAAACTCTCCTCATTTGAGATATGCGAGAAAACATTGCACCTTACGAACACCAACGCAGTAATAAATGAGAGGTAGCGATAAGGCGAGGTGGAGTGACGTGGACTGAATGCGCCCCATGAAAAAGCATTTACATGAAGTGTTCCTCTTGCGTATGAATTTGCTGGGTCCGCAGTCGTAGGAATAGGGCCAATTGTGCGATTCAGATCCCATGACAAGGGCCAAGGGCAAAGGACATGGAACCATGGACTTTCCTAGCTCGAGCTTGAGCCCTGCTGTCCTCCTCGTTTTCTTTCCCTTCCATCTTGTCGTATGTGCGCTCACCAGTCGCTTCGAGCCACAGTGTGCTCCCACGCAACCCATTCTGCTGCCAACGAGAAGGTGAACCGTGAATTAGGCTTCCCTTTCATTTTCTCTCTTTCGGAGCTGGCTACTTCACTTTAATACTTGCCTAGTTCACAATTCGTAAATCTCGTCATGCCACTAGTTTTTTAACGTAGTGTCCCTTTGTTAGGCCACTTATTTATTTATTTATTTATTTATTCTTGGTCAATCACAGAAGAGCAATACACAGTAATCATCCAATATTTAACATCCGATTGACTTAGGTGAAATTATCTTAAGAGGGACTTTCTAATAGAAATAGAAAACTTCATAGAGGCTACAGAAGTTGCTGCAACTTAAGTTTTTTTTTAAGAGCAATATTTTATGCACCGATAATTCTCATGTAGACCGGATGATACATTTTTAGAAAACCACTAGTCACCGAGCCCTGAAAATAACCGACTGCCGAGGCCGCAGCACTACAGGGGCGGGCGCCATTTGCACCTCTTTGATCTAAACACGAACCCCAGGAGCTGGCTCAGGGGTGCTTACGAAGGCTATCTACCGGTGCACAAAAGTGGTCGACGTTGGATAAGAAATATCATTAATCACGGTCTATATGAATAAAACCAGCGGACAGCGTATTGCTCAAGAAGGAGGAAGCACATGGAGGGTAGGAAGTACAGAGCTTATGGAGTTTCACTTTATTCCTATTAGAAACCAACAATAATCCGGTGGGTTGAGCTAGAATTATGTTACAGATACAGTTAGAAAAACCTTTTCTCTTTTGTTCAGAAAAAAAAATTATTTGATTAATAGAAAAAAATCGTCCAGCATTCCCGGCGACGGAGCTTCTAGCGCGTTTGAGAGCATACTAGAACACCTGTGACTGGAAGAGAGAATAAAGGAACTGAAACAGAAGTGGTTGGAAGAAATGAAAAAAAATTGATTGAAGGAATTGAATTAGAAATTGAAAAAAAAAACAAGAGAACTGAAAGGAGATATAAATAAGCATATAAAAATAGATATACAGAATTAAGGTTGCTTGAATTCACTGACAAATAAAATATACTGAACTATGCCCAGAATCTTTGAGTCTTCGCAGATGTTACAGTGGCCGGGTCTGAGGAGGTATACTATAGCATATCTGCCGTGGGTGGGAGGATTTCCTTGGACCTAATCCAATACATTGCACAATAATTAAGGTTGCTGCTCATTTAAAAGCTGTATCTTATAGTGAAGCAGGAACGAAGCCGAATGTCTAAACTGGAGCATATCCGAACTAAGGTGATTCCATGGACTTTGAACTCTTGCAAGGAACGAATTTTTGTATGAATCACTATGTGGAGTGTCTATCTGCACCTTATATGGATGACCTCTTGTGATGCCGACAAAGGGAGAGATTCTGAAGAAGTCTGTTAGCTGCAGGTCGACTTCGCCTGTGGTCATTTTGTACAAAAACGTTAGGTCTGCGATTCTTCTACGTAATTCCAGCGATTGAGCGTTCAATTTCTTCAAGCGCGTGTGGTATGGAATTCCAAGTAAGCCCTTCCTCATGAAACATCTCCGAGTAAACTCTCTTTGCACGTTTTCGATTTCTTGCACTAAATAATCGTGGGAAGGTGACCAAAGCTGAGTACAGTATTCCAATAGGGGTCTGACGTATATAGAGAACAGCCTAAACAGGATAATGGGGTCCCGTGATTTAAAAGCTTTGAGTATAAAATTTGCTCTCCTCTTGGCCTTCAACGCCACAGCATGGATATACGAACTGTAGTCGAAAGCAGCCGGTGTATGTAACACCCAGATCACGAATAGACTCTGGGTACGCAAGTCTGCAACCGTTTAGAGCAAAGTGTGCTTTAGGATGCTTTTTGCCGAAGCCCATAACAAAAGTTTTCTCTGTTGAGACCTCTAACTCCCACTTCTTACACCACTCAGACACACAACATCCAGGGCCTCCTGCAGTAGGTCGCAGTTGTTGACTGTGAATATCTTGGAGTCGTCCGCATACAATGAGCATTGCACCCCTACAGGCAAACTCTTCGGTAGGTCGTCCACAAAGATCAAGAACATCAGTGGACCTAAGCATGATCCTTGAGGAACACCACTTGTTGTCTCATAGGTACGAGACATAGCGCCATTAATCCTACTACCTGGGAACGCCCCGTGAGAAAGGACTTGAGAGAAACCTGTAGAGACAGCCATGGATACCGTAAACCTTGAATTGCTCAATAATAGTGGTATAGAAATCGAGTCAAAAGCTTTCTTAATGTCGATGTAACACACACTGACATAATTGCCCCTATCTACCTCTCTATGCCATAGGGGTACAGTCGATAGAAGAGCAGAAGCTGTGGACCTTTTGCTGACGAAACCATGTTGTGCGTTGGCTAACAGTTGATTGTGTCGCAGAAACTCAGTTATGGCCTTACAGATAATGCGTTCCATCACCCTTACATGTAGAACTGGTGAGACATATAGGGCGGTAATTAGCCACATCAAACTGCCCTTTCTTGTGTATAGGGCGTACTATCCCGACCTTCCATGCCGCAGGCACCGTCCCAAGGAGAAGAAACCTATTGAAGAGTATGACCAGTGGAGCTGTGAGACCAAGGGCTGCCTTTTTGAGGAATATGTAAGGAACATTATCAGGTGATGCTGAGTATTTCTTCGGTGGGGAGGCGACGCAGAGCACGGTACACAGAGTCGCTGGAGATAATCTATCACAGGTCATCCGCCTGTGTTTACGTCGGAGGGTAGTAAAACATTGCTTCCTAGTAGCTTCTAGCCGTTCAAAATCAAATCAGCGAACAAATTTCTTTCTCTTCATTAGTCCTGACAAGGGAAGGAACCGTTAACTAGAGGGGGTATGCCTCCACAATTTTCAGTCTCTCATTACAAAACTTAAAGAAAAGTTTGTTGTTACGAGAGTTTGCTACTTGATTTTCCTCTTGTATGGAGAGAAGTGCAAGCTCCCTCTTAAGCTTACGTGCCACCTTGAGATATTTTTGCGAACCATACTTATGAATGTTATTGAAATAGAACCTCGCCTTGGCATTGAGTGTGCGGATTTTCTTATATTTGACCTGTCGCACCCTTCTTTTGACTAGGGGAACGTGACGGTTGATGATCTGGTTGCAGATATGGATAAACTGCTCATAACACTTGTCCACATCGTGGTAATTGAGCTCTTCTGTCCAATTAACCCGGGTTAATGCGTCTATTATGATGCTATAGTCTGCAACTGCAAAGTTCCGGTAGGCCGTAGTAGTGGAGAGTCGTAAGCATCGGCACGTACTTTCCAGGAACGCCGCAGTGTCAGATGGTCCTAAACGGGACCTGTCGAGGTCATCGATCGATCTTAGTTGGATCGGCCGCGATGACCAGATCTAGCGTATTCATACCGTGGGTAGGTTTCATAACCATTTGGGTGAGGCTGTGTGAAATAATAAGGTCAATTAAGGCCGATGATGATACTGAGGAAATGCCTCCACGATGATCTAGACGCTCCCAGTCAATCAACGGAAAATTGAAATCACCGATAATTAGGATGTTTTGTGACCAGGTTAAGCACAGCCCGTCCAAATATCCGAGAAGCTCTGCAAAAGCCGCCGATCTAGTCGATGGGCTCCTATACACGGTGACAATCAAGAGATCAATGCCTTCGATATTGATTTGAACGGCTACAACTTGACAGAATTCGGAAAAATTTCTCGCCGAGACGAGGTGCTGGTCGATATGGCTTCGTATCAACACAGCAACACCACCTCCGATTCTGTCACCGTCTCTGTCGCAACGATGAACAATATAGTTACTGCCATGACTCAAAATTGCGTCGTGAATAGTGCCTGGCTTACACCATGTCTCGGTAATAAATGCTGCGAGTGGGCTCTGGGCTAATAGATGATTGAGGTCAGGAATCTTGTTTGCAATGGAGCGAGCGCGTTGAAAAGGACAAATTTATTACGAAGGGTCTCTAAAGAATTTTTCCGAGGTGCAGGTAGGTAGGCGTCAGCAGATTCGGTTTCCGTGACTCCTACCGATGATCCCTAACGCTGTGACGGTTCGAGAAGTGGCGAGCGGGGGCCTAAGTGGTCATGGCTTCCATTAGAAACGGACCCCAGTAGATGCCGTGTACCCTCGTTAGTCTGCTCTGCCATCCTTCGATTGCTGGCCGCCTGATCGGCAGATAACTGGGTCATTGATCGTCGACTAGGAAGCACTCGAGGGGTCCGTAACTTGTGGATCGATAGGTCTCTGACCACGTAGGCAAGTTTACTTCGTCTTCGTCATTCATCATGCCCGCCTTTCTCCCGGAGATACTTGTCGTATTCGAGTTCCTCTCTCGTATAGTCCTTTCTCGCGTAGGAGTGGACATAACTTTTTGTGAGGGACTGTCTTCCCATCCTCATAGAGGAGAGAAGCTTGTCCCGAAGCTCCTGTGACCGCAGTTTGATCTTTATGATTCTAGGCCGTGAAAGCCTAGAGGACGCTCTTACCGGGATGAAAAAAAAAACGACCGTATTTGCGATGTTCCAGGGTCCGCTTCCATTCCGTCAGAGTCTTTCTCGTGGGAGTCTGCGATAAACTTCCTGAGGGCCCCTATCGAAGGCATCTGTGGCAACCTGAGTATCGCGTTCCTCAATTCCCACCCACGTGATGCCGCAGGCTTTTGCGCTCACTGTTTTTGCGTCATTTTGGAACTTGACAAGTGCGCTGTATAGTGCGGGGGTGGAATCCACATTACCCTGGGAGAAGTGCCTATTTTCTAGGGAACTAAGCTTATTCAATATTAAAGTTTGAGTTTCCTGCATTTTAATGAGAACATCAAAGAACTTATCAAAACGAGAAAAGTAGTCATCCCACCTATCGAGGATTGCTTGGAGCCAGTCGGGTGGCTGGTCGACTTGGTTATCCGCCTTAGTCTTCCTTGGAGCCATGTCCTTTAGAATTCGATAGACAGAGAGTAGAATTAGCCGAGCCGCCGTCCACTGGAGGTGACCCCGGTCGTATCGTGAGATACATAACTCATGAAAATATGAAATTTAATAGTTCCTGTCTAATCACCTGTCCTTTGCCAGAGGTTGTCGCTATTGCTTCTTGGTACTTTCGATATTGATGACTTCAAGGGCATTCCTAGCGAAAATACCGCTTTCGAGGTTTTTCGAGAAGCCAAATATTCTCCACAAATAGAAATTGCAAATCACGTGGGAATTTCACACGCCAAATCTAAAGTAAATCGCAAATTATAAAGCAAATTTAGAATTCGAACTGTGGATTATTGCGCGTGATGGTGGCAGTGGAAATGAGAGAGTAGTAAAAAGACGAGGAGGAGCAGGCGACAAGGCCGAAATGAAACTCCATGCAGCGAAGCGAAGAGCGAAGAAGCATCGAATAACGGGCAGCACTCATGGTGATGAGCCGGCCTATAGTGCATCCTTGAGTTTTATCCCTTTAGACTCGGTGAGTCGAGACCTCCAGTGGGTACCACTCTTGCGGCACCACGCCATAACTCTTCCATTCCGTCAGGAAATCCCGGACTTTTCCCTAAAGTGGCCAACCTCACCATTCCTAGAACAAGACTACTTCAGGGAATTGAGCCTTGAACCAATCTCTGGACAGCTTTCATTACCCCGGATTTCGTGCCTTCGTCTTCGACACCTGTGACTAAGGAAATATCTTGAAGCGTGAGGAATCAAGAGTGATGTTGTTTTTACACGGTGTGATTTGTGTGTACCAATTGTTCTCTGACATAATGCCAAATCTCACAGTGCGATCAGTTGCTTTATTGTCAGGAAAGTGTCATAGATGACTGCTGTCGTTGGTAGCAGCTCCAGAGAACTTTTTGATGCACTGCTTTTCTGAGTACCTCCTTTGACCAAAAATCAGTAGTCAAGAATGGTGTCCTAGCAAAAGTGCTGCGTTCGTAGTGGCGCTAGCAAAAATCGCTATTAATTTGAACATGACTTGCGACGACTCCGAAGAGAAGGTCTGTTGCATGAAATCACCCTTCACTAGTTCATAAATCGTTGAAATATCGAAGATTGGAACGATTACAATCTTCACCCAGATCTTTTGTCGTGGTAGTTTGAACAATCCGCTGACAGCAGTCATTTTCCCCGAAACTACCCTTATCTTCCATTTATAGCACCATTTTGGTATGATGGCACCACCATACTTCCCTTCACATCCTTTCGCTGTCATTCGCCTTTTTATAGTGTGTCTTTAAAGGGACCAAATAACATCTTTAAAGTATGCGCTTTCTCATGGAGTACTTCAATTTCATCGAATTTTTAGAAGTATAAGGCGACTGTGGGAGCTAATCTTTACCCCATGTTGACCTGGATAGCAGTAATTACCTCTTTACCATTTCCTGCTAGCTGAATACAACAGAAAACAGTCATCTGCGCAGAAGCATATTCAAACGACAGATGCCTTGAAAACAGTGTTAACTTTCCGATTGAATTTCAAGTGCTTCTGCGGGGGAAGCGATGTTGGAGTACTGCGCACCACACAAACGGTCTGGAGATCAAATCCTGGATTGTGCCCCATCCGAGACTTGATCTCGAATCCATCCAACCAAGCTTTCCATTCCTCCGGATTTGGTCAACTTGTGCCAGGTTTTGGGGGGGGGGGATGAGAACACAGACTTGCAAATTCGGCTGGTCTTTGGATGCCGTTGTGTAAGCCAAATCGCATTCAAAGTGCCACTATGATCTTGAATTGAGGTGGTATGCGTGGCGCATCCCCAAAAGAAGTAAGCAACACCTAGCTTTATCTCCTATCTCTAAGTTCGTTTGTTTGAACAGCGATACTTAGATCCATTAACACCAACGAATCCGACGCCTGTATCTTGTTCTCCATTGACATTCACGTATTTCCGCTAATTCCCCCCCCCCAACGCTCCCCCCTACTCCAACAAATCCTTACAGCGTCTCGTAGCTTCATTTGAACCGATTAATCAGTTCTCGACAAAAATGGTTAATGTCGCGCAGCTGAGATTGCCCTTGAGCGCGGATCGGTACGAAATCCATCGATTCTTTCCAGTTCTTGCCTACGGCTATTTGTGGATACTGCGTATCTGAAAAGTGTAGTTGAAGTTGTCGATCAGTATCCCGGTCGATATGGTCGCGTCCCTTCAGTCACCATGTATACAGCCAGTTGGTCGATTTCAAGCGGCTGCAAGGGCTGCAGGAAAAAACGCAAACCAGAGCCACGTCGTTTTCTTGAACCATTCTCAGCTTTGGGCACGGCTGGTTTGGTCGGCAGCCGTTTAGGGACATGTTCCGTTTCGTATCGTAGAGTGACTTCATCATAAGACCGTAGCCTACGGCTCTTTTTTATCTGAAACTTGCTAACCAGCAAAGGCGTTCAGGGTTGCAAGATGACGCGTGAAGTAATGTCAAAGATATCCAAGTATGGTGCTTCCCCAAAGCTACGTGAGATGTAAATGTATAAAAACAGTCGGTCTTCAAAAATTAGAGCAAGCTTACCAGATTTCAAATTTTCCGAAACGTTTCTGCAATATTTCGGCGCGGCGCTATCGCAAGGTAGGGGGCATTGTGCTGGCGATGCATTTGAAATCGCGTAAAATATTTCATTTTTCTGAAAACTGGACTAGCCGTGAGCCTCAGCGCGTAGGAGCGACTTCAGGGTGCGTGGGAAGTGTGGTTTTCACCTATGTTCCTGCTCCCTCCTACGTTGTCCTAGAGGATACTCTCGCATCTTGCGATAATATACGATGAAGGATAAAGCATTTGCCGTTGATCAATCCCTTTTTGGGATGCGGCACGCATTCTACTTCCATTTGTACATTCGTAGTGGCGTTTGAATGCGATGTGGCCTATACAATGACTTGCGGGGGCCAGCCGATGTACAAGTCAGTGTTTTTATCCTCCCAGACAAGTCTGGTACCAATTAACCGACCCCGGAGGGATGGAAGGCTTGGTTGGCCCGGGCGACTCACGACCCAGGATTTGATCCCCGGACCGCTCGCGTGGTAAGCGTGCCACTTGCCACTACACCACTTCCGCCCTGTATTTGCGATAAATTCTCTATTTATTCATTCGATAACGAGTAAATAAATGTGCTATAATATGGTGCATAGTCCATCATCATACGTGGGCCTGAAATGGCATCTCCTTACAGTACTAGGTAATATACGGAGTATATCAAGCTATTTTAAATGCGTTTATCAACAGTGAAGGGCGAAATTCCTCTCCGATGTGAAAAATTCGTCGGGGAAAAAACCATCCTATTCTTTGAGAATTCAATAAGAAAAATTGAAATGGAACAAAATGCAACTCAAATGAACCAAATGAGATTTCCAAATGAGATTTTCAGTTCAAAGGGAGAGTCCTGCAGCCCCCCCCCCTCACTGGCTTGCTTTGAGGATTTTCCCCTTTGAGCTGCAAGTGTTCGGCCCTGCTGCAATCGCTGCGTTTCGGCTTTTGAAAAAATTTAATAAAGTGTTCTGTATAAGGACGAGAACATGGAAGCATAAACCGCTAACCTGAATTATTATGGGAAAAGCTTGCAATAGAGATCCTTGTTGGATTTTTGTGTCACTAGGTCGGCTTAGCTCAAGCGTCTTGGAAAAGCGTGCTCCAAAGGTAAACGGGCGACCTAGTCGGCCTGTTTTGAATTATTTGTTTACGAAATTCAGTTCACCGTAAAGAATTTTGTTTGTTGCATGCGGCTATTTTTTAAGATCATTCGTTAATTTACTTCGTATTCCAGAAATTTGAAATTCTTACAGCTCAAAAGCATTGGTTTAGTATATTTTCGCTCGAGAATTCGTGATGGTTTTTCTTTTTTCTACGGTCGATCAAAAAGCATCCGCCGTTTTGAGCGCCCGCCTAACTTTGAAGCACCACAACTCTACTGGATCACAACCTTTTGATTTGCATAAAAAGCCGTTTTATTCATCACATTGTTGCCAATTATACCCATTCATATGTCTTTCATTCTGAGAGTATTGTAGGCTAAAGCTGTCTGAGGGCGATTTAGACTCCTGTTCTAAAGCGACTTCTCCCTCCAACAATTGCGTTGAAAAGTGGACAATTAGGGGTTCATCGGAGTATAACTGGGCTATATGAAGGACAACAGAAAAACCTCAAGGCCGTTTTGAATGACTTTGTACGGCGCATCTTGTGACGAGCCGTTCAGCACAATCGTGATGAGGATTTAATCTCTTTCGTTCTTTGAAGTAGGGAAGCATGTCTTCAGTTTCTTATGCGTTATGTTCTATTTGGCGCAATGTGGCTTGGGGGAGGCTGGGCGGGGGGGGGGGGGGGGGGCCAGTCGCCGCGCGCGGCGTTGCGGCAACAGGAAATTCGTGAGCCAGGGGGAATGTAGCCAATTCAGGGGGGTGGGGGTGAGGGCAGTCACTTAGCATGCGTGAGAAGCTGGAATGTTCCGTGAGAAGCTGGAATGTTCGAGTTACACTACATCGCTGAGCCGCGCGCGGCGACTGCCCCCCCCCCCCCCCCCCGCGCCCCGAGCAACTTTGCGCCGTTCTTCTATTACGCGTCGTCGACTGACTCGATTCTCGGATTTCAGTGAGCTGCTTCAGCTAATCTCGCGCTGTGCGTTTCCTAGCTGAACTCTTTCTCAAAGCAGTCGCCAATCACGAGCTGACGCTGGCGGGTTTCTTCCAAATTTGAAGAAATAAGTGCCAAAAGACAAAAATCACGATTTCGGTAGCCTAAAAAGGCTGATGCGACGAAGTTCCCAGAACGCTCAAATCTTTGCGCGAAAAAGGGCTTAATCTCCTTGACAAGATGACATCCAAAAAAAAATCCCTGAATATTTGCGGAAAAATGCCGAAAATGCAGGAAAGTACTCGAGGTGCAAAACGGCGGGTACTTTTTTGATCAACCTATATAATACTATTTATATACGGTGACCAATGGAGATTATAGTTAGTAAGGTTGGGTAACTACGTAACCCAACTTTCCATAATTTTAGCATTCATTCATCAAAATTCCATTGGATGAGGTCAAATTTTAGCCACCACAAGATGGACTCTAGGAAGAGAAGTGCACATGGGATGTTAAGCATGGAGCCTGTGCTACCAAAAGTAGGACTCCACCATAAGGTTGTTGGACGAAGAAAGGGAACTTGTGTAGTTGGAAGAAAGGTGGACCTTTTGAGGGTGCGGACCAACACGCAATTCGCAGCGAAGGGTGCCCCGGCGACCCAGGATCCTCCCCGCGACGCTGTCGGCGCGGTACGCCTTCCGAATGGCTATACTTGGCAGAGAGATCGTCAGCGTTGCACCGATGACGGCCGCATAATCACTACGTTAAAAGTGTTTTCGAAGGATGAACAAGTTAGATTAGTTTCATTCGTAAATTAGGCGGATATCTTTGCAGTTTTAGGCCGTGGCTACTCCACGGAAGTTGAGAAACGAGCCTCTTGCGCAGCTTATCCTGCGCAAGTGGCTCCACCCATCGCTAAAGCTCACCTCTCTGGATCGATGACCGTCAAGTTTTTCAAATGTGACGCGATTAATTCTGACTGAATAAGGTTGAAAGCCAAGCAGAGAAAATACATGGCGCTAATAGGCCAGATGGTTGGTTCAGGAACGCGAAAATTTGGCTGGATGTCCAGATGCTTCACGTTGAGCTTGCTTAACCCGAAAGATGGCTAACACTAAGATGAAGTCACGTTTCCACGGATCTTCTCTATTTTACTTTGCCTTCTTCTTGATTCCAGTCTTTTATTTAAACTTTTGTTTTCTCAGCACACATTTACCGAGCTTTATGCATTTTTGGACTGGCTATTTTCCGTGACTTTTCTACGTTTTTCAGTGATTAACACTTTGGAGACCGCGCGTGTTTTACGTTCCGCGGCCGCGCGGGACTTCGGTGAAATTTTTAGGGATCTTATCTAGCAAATTCAAAAGAAGAACCCACTGTATAATGCAGAAGAAATCTTATCGGATAAAATGGAAAAGAAAATGAATGAAAAACCTAATAATTGTTTCGAAATGCGAGCTGAAAGGTCCTATGCGGTCGGAGGACTGCAGCCCACATATGGGCTGCGTGGGCTCCAAGGTGTTAAAAGACAAACAAGTTTATAAATAAATATATAGTTGATGGACTGATTCGAGCGCACAGCTTCTTTTTTAAACGCCGTATACCTGTAATATCAGCCCACCAGAACAAGATCTTTATTATGTGCGTTAAAGAAGATGCACAATCTGAGGGACGTGTGTGAGATTCCTATCAGGTGTGAGTGTGATAAAGAATGTCCAAGGCTCCAAGGTGGTGGTGGCACTGTCCAGCGGCGCCCAGTGCCGTCTGTGCATTCGGATTCTCTTAAGGCCAGTCAAGCAGGGTGCACCTTTGGAGACCGTCGTTACGACATTTAGGAGAGCTCGCCCCCTGTGCCCTCGCTCTACTGGCTTGATATGGTGTATAAGATGAGGGAATTTGGATGTTTTGATATTCACGGTGCAATGGTGCGCACACTAAGCAGGAAGTACAATGTGTCTGCAGTACAATACAAAGCACCTGATTCGAGGGGGTCATTAGGTCATGAACCGATGCACCCTCATACAGAGTCACCGTGCGTTGCACAGTCCTCAAAGAGGAGGATCACATTTGAGTTTGCTTTGGGGTGGGGTCGTCTCAGGGATTCGTGGAGGCCAGAGGCTTGGGAAAAGGGAATAGTATTCTGGAAGATGAAGGTGTAGTGTTGGTGGGAGATGGGGTCATTTTTGTCGGGTTTCTAATAATTTTGGTGAAGATTCAAAATAGAAAGCCTGAAGTAATTAGAAGAATGGTCGTTCCATTAGAAACAGTGGCGGTCAAAAGTTTGAAAACTTTTTATTTTTGATCAAACACAGTTTATAGGCAACATATTGGACTCAAATTCAAATCCAATATCAAGTGTAGAATAAGATAGGAATTGTAGTTTCTCGAAAAAAATCGTAAATTGAAATTGTAATTGACCTATTGTACCTCTAATTCGAATTTCTTGAGGTCTGCTCATTGTAGAGGTCTTCCACGCATTCAACTTCTCTCAATTTCTCAGTACACTGCAGAATGCATGGAGACTCCATCCAGTATATTGACCACTTCATTCTCTACTCTTTCCACAGTACCACTTCCAGTTTCTGTAAATCAAGGGTTATGACGGGAAAGGACCATTGCGAGCCGCTGCCGCGTCACAACTTTTGAGAAAGATCTTTAATGGGTCTATTCCAGTTAGGGGGGGGGGGGCATCATGATGCAGTTTCTCGGCGAACTAGTGTGAACTCGAACATTCCAGCTTTTCACGCATGTCAAGTGACTGCCCTCACCCCCACCCCCTAGACTGGCTACACTCCCCCTGGCTCGGAGTTACCGTAGCTTTTTGGGAGTCACCGCACCATGATGCCCCCCTAACTGGAATAGACCCGATCTTTACATCATTGGACTCGTCAGGCGAGTCCAACATTATGGAAAAATGAGAATTTGTGTCTATCTGGTTACCTGTGCAACCAAACTCGTACTTTTACACACTGTTAGTCTCGCCACAGAGAGAGAGGTCCATTGGTTTGAAGTTCTCTTCATTTTACCCTCACTCGAAGAAGTTATGACTGGAGGACGGTTCGTGATGGCTCTCTTCCGTTGCAGACCGACCATTTTCTAAAAATCATGAGTGGTGTTTCACATGTGGATAGCTTGCTCAACGGCGTTTGAGTTATTGCAGCTCTCATAATCGTGAAAGCGCTTGGTTGAGCTGTTGACAAAATTTGCTGGACATTTCCTTGATGACGTGAATTTGATTGATTCATTGATTCACGTACAATCTTCGGCATCGTTAAGATGCGTTTCGTGAGCTATATTGATTGTCTTTCAGACGAAGTTTCTAACCATGGCTGCATCGGTGACAAACGGCCTCGTGAGTGATTCGTTCCATTGCTGGGTTACCAGTACCGACTCCGAGCCATCACAACTAACAGCGTTCACGATTCCCACTCCCGAACCAGTGCTTGAGTGAAAACTTAAAGTTCCAGGGAACAGTTTGGGTCTTTTGATGGTCGTCCTTTGACTTCATGTGATGGTTTTCCTTTTGTCAACGATAACATCGTTATTTTGTTTGAAAAAGTGGTTTCTGCACAGGGTTACGTGAATTTTAGACAAGCGCTCTCATTTGGGCTGAATGTCCCCGCGTTTTTGCTCCACAGTTTTGCTCACATCAACGAACAGTGTAACGAATGTAAACTGGAACATTAACACCATCCGTCATCCTTTTTGCGAGTTGTTATATGGCCAATCCCTTTCCGATTGCTTGGAATCTTCGAACATTTATGACTGTGGCCATTGCCAAAGAAGTGCTGTTTCTGTTTCTCGCGAGTAGTTTCTCGCAAAACTTTTTTATGATATGATCTCTTGCGCAAAGAAACCGAGCAGAGCCTCTGGTCTTTTGGGGTGTAAATCAGTCCTCCTCGTCAGGAAGACATACGTATGATTAGCTCGCGGCAGTTCTAAGCCTTAGCCTAAGCCTAACTCTACTCTTGAGAATTTGTTGGTGTGTAATCATAAGCCTAAGCAAGCCTAACCTTAGGCTTCAATTATCCCGCAGTTTGGTGACCCGAACTGAACGTCTTCCAGTCCTTTATGGAAGACCTATCTCCCAGCAGCGAAGACAATAAGTTTAGTGGTTCTGGCAAGTGTATCACAGCTCCTCGAAAATGTTGGCCGATTACGGAATGGAAGCATGGGTTGCTTTCAGGTCAAAGCTGCCAAGGAATGAGCAGAGACAAGCTCCTGCCAGCTTTTTCTTTGAGTAGGGGCTCTCCCATGCTAAATTATTGTTGGCCAGTGGGGCTTGCCAACATAAATCCCTCTAACTACAACTATTATAGGCAGCTATGTCCGGTAAAGTCCACACTCCGCTGCAACCTGTGAAAAGGATTCCTTACGTTGGGAAGAATATTACCAAGGATCCAGGTCTCGGTTGTGGATTCGGAAGCCTTTGAGATTATGAAGAAGGTACTCCTATCCTTCATCGTGTAATGTTTTCTACAATTTTGACCTAATTTTTGTCCACTTAAAGTTTATGCCTGATTTCAGGAGAAAAAACGTCAGCGACATGGCCTCGAGCTGATTGCCTCCGAGAATTTCACCACCAAGGCTGTAATGGACACCGTGGGCTCTTGCATGTGCAACAAGTACTCCGAGGGTTATCCAGGGGCCAGGTCTGTCCGTTCTCGGATTTCGAACTTACACAATACTTGGCACA
>MU869233.1:24238-52204 GCA_036418205.1 Ostertagia ostertagi
CATGTGCTATACAAAAAGGAATTTGTGCGATGTGTGGAAAAGGGATTCTTAAGACCTCTGGCTTGCGGCAAAGTACTGTTTGAGTTGTTTTTCGTTGTTATCACCACTTCTTTTCTTTTTTCGTTTCCGGGTTTCACTTATTCATCTCCTAGCAACAACTAGAATACGGCGACATGGTCTTATTTGTATAAAACGTGTACGAATATATATTCACATGCATTTTCATTAAAGAAACAACAAGATTGACAAAATAAATAAGTCAACAAAAATGTTATTTTCGAAGATTCAGAAATATACAAGCATTTACTCTAATACTCTGATTGAGTCCACAACTTGAATGTACGATCAAAGGCTGACGACATTATCCATTTGCCATCTGGACTGATATCGACACACATGACCTTAAAAAGTGATTGCTGACACAAATTCTTGAGATTTATTCCTGCTCCATTTACCTTCGTATCGTGCCCTTTCAATTGCCTTAGTGGCTGCCATCCTGAGGAAGACCATATCTAAAACATGGGCGAACATTAGCGCATTTGACCTCACAAGGACTACATATATTGATCACAACATGCTGTGATAGCCGCTTTCAGAACCCGATGACTTTAGAGAAAGAAAGCTTATGTTCAAAGCATTACTAATATCTCTCTATTGAAAGCCAAAGCGCTCATGCGCACAACAAGTATTATTAAGAGAAGGAAATTATCAAACAGTGGAAGTGTTAACAAAAAAGCCATTGATCTCACAATTATCTCTACTTTCTGTTACATCTTTCTATAATGTAATTACAAGGATCGGCGGTTTTTGAATAGATTTTAGTAATTTCTGAACAATGACTTATAAATCTAGAAAAAAAAACAACATTCGTAGTTGCAATAAAAAATTACCTTGAGTGAATTGTCATAACTAGCTGATACTAGATACTGCCCTTGATGATCAGCTTTAATCTTAGACACTACGCTAGAATGCGCTGGCATGGTGTAGGTATTCTTACGTATACGGAGATCCCATACTTTGATAGTGTTGTCAGCACTTCCCGTTACCATCTCATACCTAAACAGAACTATTTCATGCGCTATGAAAAAGTTTGAAAAAGTGTGACAGCTGCGAGAAAATTTTTGCTTCTGAATCTTACCCGTTTGGAAGCCACTCAACAGTGTACAACTCTTTTGTATGACCATCTAAGAACATAATACATCGTCCAGTGCGTAAATCCCATACTCGACCATAGCAATCCAAGCCACCGGTCAACGCTACAGAACCATCTGGGTGAAATGCTACATCTGCTACCGACTAAAACAAATCGGTTAAGAGGTTTTAATGCGTTGATGGAAAGAAAAGCTCACTTTTGCATGCCCTTCTTGAAATAGCAGTTCCTCGCTAGTCTCAACGTCAAACATTCGCCACGAGGAATCATAGCTGCAAAACTAATTTCATGACAAAAGAGATGTTTACTTGCGAACGTAAAATAAAATTACCATGCCGTAGCAAGATGCCGACCATTTGGATGGAAAGCGAGTCGAGATACGCGAGCCTCGTGCTTTTCCAATTCACCAATTGGTTTATCACTGTCCAAGGACCACAAATAAACAGTTCCTGCATAAAAACTCGACATTACTGGACTACAATGCGAAAAATGTTGTGCTATCAGTCAAACAGTCTATCATCGACACAGCGAACAGAAATGTAATAGAATACCACAGTTCATGAGATCAGAAGTCTTCTACAAACTACACGTTACTGGTTAGAAGTTCTTGTGAAGCACCATGAAAGTTTGGGAAAATCAGAAAGCAATCGATCGAATTACAAAGGAAACCCACCGTCGTGTGCACAGCTCGCAACATTCACTGAAGAAGGATCAGCGGATACATAAGCCTGAGGATGAAATCGAGCACAACCATTTTGTGACTGATGTCCAGTATACCGTATCAAACGCTCACATGTGTCTCTTTGCCACACTGATGGTTGGCCTGACCATCCGGCAGTTACTACAACATCATGCAGTCAACAGAATGGAAGAACAAGTTACAATATTCAATAAATAAGTGAAGTAGTGAGAGTCAAAGAACAATGACGTAACAAGTAGCTCACCAATGTGTTCAGAATCTGGAGCGAATTCACAGTACGCCACTGGCCGGCTATCTGCTACTTGCGAGGCGTGCAGATTCAATTGCTGTATCCATTTGTGCGCTTCTTGTCGAGCTAATGCTTTCTCATGTGGTGGTCGGGCTGCATTTTCTCGCGCACGGATCAACCTGAAACTTGCTGAGCATAGAAGTGAGAAACAGAAGATCAAGAAAGTGGCATTTTGTATCGCGAAACACAAAAAATATGCAAATTTTGAAGCTACCTCTCTTTTGCTCTCCGAAGTGAGAAATCCGCAATAGCAACTCGCGCTACCCGTAGAGCTGCCGGTCCCCGATGGTACCAGGTAGTTGTCTCTTCGTCTGGTTTTTCTACGAAACCCTAAAAAAATCTAGATGAAACACTTCCGGAGTCGTTTCCAAAGGATAGTATAAGTTAGGAAGCCTAACATATTCAATTCACCTCTTCTGTGTGCAGTATCGCAGCAACTTCATCTTCAGTCATTGTAGAGAGTAACGCACGTAACCGTTCTCTCCGATCCAGTATATCTTCTCCAAACAAACATATGGGCTGGTTGAGTTTCCTCAATTTTAGTTTCACCTAAATACGAAGATAAAATAGCTCTGCGCCAGGGCGGTGGCCACAAACTCTCGGAACGAGCCTTTGTTCCGTTTTTTTTTTTATAAACTAGTCTAAACTTCAAAAAGACTACTCACTTGTACGTCATCTGTGGGCAGCATCAAGGTTCGAGCCCGCCGTCTGCGCTCAAACTCAGCCAGAAGTTCTGCCTCATGTTGACTTTCTATTGGATCTACTTCCATGCGTTCACCTTTCTTCTCATTCGATAAGACACTAGCATTTTCCTAAAACAGACGAAAATTTTCCCTGCAATGCAACATCATTAAACACAAGCAGCATACCTGTATGGCTTTTACCGCCTCTAAGGTGGCTAACGACCCGAATTTTTTGGCTCCTTCTTCTCCCATCTTTACCTCTTAAACAAAAGAAAACTGATTACTTGTGCTGATTACACACCAATGACACTTAGGCTACCGACAAAAAGTTTGAAACAATCTTGCCCTGTCACTCAAAGGAAGCTATAAACTGATACTTTAGATGACATCCGTCGAAAGATAAATCTTAAACTAGATAGCACAACGACTACTTAAATGAAGAAAACAAACAAGCAAAAAAAAACATCGAAAGGCAATCAAGAATGTAAAGTGACCAAAACCTTTGTACTGCTCAACAGTAGAAGTATTGCTCGAAGAGATTTATTCCCATATTTATACACATATTTTGAGAGATCGAAAAACATTTTAAGCATGAACCCTCACTAACAGAAACTCCTCTGGAGCAAGACTTAGATTAGTTATTGATGGCTAGGCCGTGTTGCAACAGCTCGCTTCGAAGATTGAAAGATTGTGGCATCTAAGTAACAAGTAGAAAAAAGGGCATCTAGTATCAAAAAGGAAAAGTCTGTACCTGGAGGTCTGTCAACTTCTTCTTCAAAATAGCCACTCCAGAATACACAATCCTATCAGCTTTCAATGCACCTGTTGCCTCAACTGAAAAGGGAAGGATGACAGAAAACAACAACAAACAAAAAGTAGTGTGGTTTTAACTTCGAAAAATTCCTCTGGCAGCATTTTGGTTCGCGATATGCAGAGAATGCGCTGTAAAGATTTGAAAGCAAAGATTCCACCTGTCGCGTGCCCAAAGTTGTGGCGATCGCACACGCGAGTGCGTGGAAATCACGGAATGTGTGAAATAGGGATTCAATACGCATCTACCCTTGGCGGCGTCTGCGAGAACAAAGTTGCATTAGGTAAAGAAAACTCACTAGTAAACCAAAACTTGTTCGGTTTTCCATCAGGATCATACGGTGCCTCGTACTGTTTTTCCTCTCCTTCCTGATCTTTGAGCTGTGAAAACTCGCTTCGAGGCCATTCTTTTGGATTGGGGTAGATGGTATGGCGCAAAGCATTGTCAGGATCATATTCGAATCCAACACCGCAAGTGGGGTTCCATTTCGCATGTTCTTTGCCGAAGCCCTGAACAATGAGAACTTTAAAACTACGCAAACTTCACTTTCGCCCCAAAAAGACGACAACGTTGCTCATCAAATGAGAACTACCTTTTTAGCGTAGCACTTAAGATTTATTTCCTGTCCTTTTCTCAATTTCACTATCAAAATATCCTCATGCTGGCCATATTCGTCGCTGAAATGCACTCCACGGTTCTTCAGATGGGTTCCACAGGCAGGAAAAACCTGAGTTCACATTTGAGAGTTACTTTTACCTCTCATTTCAACTAGCATTGAAGAAAGTCCTTATTAAATGAACTTCTGGTTGCGAATAAAGAGGAGAAAAAATAAGAGATGCTCACTGTACTGCTGTATTTCTCCGTCTTGCACACCAGATCAGCCGTCGTAACCGATCGAGTGGCTTCTTCTTTGCATTTTACATTGAGTTCGAAGAGTACTGAACAGGCGTCACAGAACTCCGTGCATTGACACTCCTGAACAGAACGCGTGTAAGTTGCTTTAGGTGTGTCGGTCAGGTATAAATCCAGTGTGGAATGATAAGAATTCTTGTATCATAACGGAAACTAAGCCAGGTGACTTATATGATCATACCCTAGTGTACTGCATATCATCAACCACAGTATCGGAGACCATTGGAATCAAACCCATTCGATGCGCAATGAACTCATCGTGAAGCACGCTGGTGTTTGATTCAATTTGCACCCAATCGATCGCGATTGTTGGCACCTAAAGCTGGTCAATCGATGTAGTATTGTAATACCTATAAAGAGAACTCGACTTATTACTGTAGTCTAGCAGGATTCGAAGGTAATACAGTGAAGTGGCTTTCACCGTCAGCTATAAAGACCCGTCGTAAAGAGTTTGCAACACTCAAATCGGTGTCCTCCAGAGAAAAACGAACCAACTCGTCACTGAGCTCGAGAATATTAATTGTGGGCTGATTCGCATAAGGCATCTATAAAAGTTACCACTTTTCCGCAACTGGCTAAAATTTTTGTTATTGCGCTCGAAAAATGAAAACATACATAGACATGAAGTAGGTAGCCAGTAAACAAAAAAAGAAGAACTGCCCAAAATACTGGGATTGAAAGCCTCTTTTCGGCGCAAGCTATTTTGGGAGGATGGACAGCCGCCGCCACGGCGAGGCACGCCTGTGAACGCCCTCTCAGCCAGAAGTATCAACCTGCACAGTCCAGCTTTCCGAGTGACTCGCACATTGCTCACAGCCGCTCCCCCTCTAATTCTTTTTCAAACTGGTGGAAGTTGAAGAGGTCGAAATGGTGGGAGAGGGGCTCGTTTTGACCGTTTTTGATAGCTTTTACAAAACCATGGAAAGATGTGTGGAATAGGCAGAGTAAGAGCATTTGCCGTTCCACCAATATCTCTTCGCTAGACAGCAGTCTTCGTAGAAAATTGTGGGCGGAATGGAGTGGGTGGACAGGACCCATGGTCAAACACTAAAAAAATTTTGGTAAGATGCTGATGGAGGATGATGGGACGACCTGCTCACGCCTGTTAGTGGGAGTCGCATTGGAAACCGCCTTAAAAGTCGTAAAATTTTTGAAATTGACCGAGTATGACGCTTGAACGTTGTTGGAGTGGATCATTAGCCGCCACTCCACGAGATCTCCGGTGTCAGACTTTGCGAATCCACGGATTCACTAGACTTGATGTTTTGCTAGCAGTTGGAGGGGTACGAGCGTTGCACCAGCAAATCAGCTACTAATTCAGTGGTGCATCGTTCGAACTACTTGCGCATCACACGTATATCTCAAGTTGCAGTTGCAATTCGTAAATTCACTATCCACAAAGTTAACACCGTTGAAGGAGGAACGAGAAGCATACTGTAAGGATAAGTTAAGTGATAGTCTCACCAAGATTGCTTGGTTACGGTGGAGCGGGAGAGTCACGAGGGGATGAATTTGAAAATCGTGACGAACTATTACGAAATCCCAAGTGGTCAACCGCGCTATCAACTGCCGTCTGTAATTCTGTGTTCTATTTCTGACTGCTTCGACTCTAACAATGCCCGGACATGGAAGAAACAGTAAGAAATATCATCGCATGGTGTTAAGGGATAATATACAAGGCATCACAAAGGGAGCCATTCGTCGTCTTGCTCGTCGTGGTGGAGTGAAACGTATCTCTGGTCTGATCTACGAGGAGACTCGTGGAGTTCTGAAGGTGTTCCTTGAGAACGTGATCCGTGATGCGGTCACCTACTGTGAGCACGCGAAGAGAAAGACCGTCACTGCCATGGACGTCGTTTACGCACTCAAGCGTCGAGGATACACCATCTACGGTTTTGGAGGTTAGAGCTGATAATCATAAACATGTCCTTTTTGTGGTGCTATTGTTACTGTTATGGAATGTCCAAAAACTGATTTTTGTTTCATATAAATTTTGACGTTAATATTGTGTTGAAACTCAGAGAATGAATATGTTAACCTCATTTGCATATTTAAGCCATTGTTACACTATTCTCACAATTGTCCGCTAACGATGCCGATCAGGTCTGTGTTTCTGTACTTACTACTAGATCAGGACGAATTTTGCCAGAACTGCAGACTATCTCACCAAAGTAACCCCTGGGTCTGTGTCACTAAAGAAGCATTCCACTGCAGAGCGCCAAATTCACTGCAAATCCGAAAACGTATTTCATTGTTATGGAAATTCAAAAAAGTAAGACCGCCGTCTCGGCGACGGACAAGCGATGGAGCGATCGCGTCGCTCCATCGCTTGTCCGTCGGCGAGTGTGACGACGGTCTAAGGAGAACCATGTAAAGTAGGGACATTTTGATACAGGCACTTAGGTGCCATGGCAAACGACGCTTCATTTGACTACAATGGTTTAGATGAAATGAGCTTTTCACCTGGTTTTATTTTCGCAGAAGGGAATTGGGTTTGGTTCACTCAAATCGGAGCCCCCTTTCCCAAGATTGAGATGACCGTGACCCGCACGAACTACTGTCTTAAAGCCCTCCCCCTCGAGCTGTACAGACCTCGTTTCCTATTTACACAAGTAAATAATTCACCCATACTAGGAGTTCCTTCCCTTACAAAAAATAATGGGATAACAGCGGACGACTCGCATTAATGCACCATTTACTCCCTTCGATGCATGCATAATAACATATTAAGCCCTCGTAATTGTCTCAAGGAGAAGATGCTGCAATAGTCCATGCCACTTACATTAATAATAATAATTTTGCCCGGGACAAAGCTTCGTAGTGAGTGCGGGAGCGAACTGGCTCACCTTATCCTCTGCAAAAGTTGGCACTGCTGCTGATGACACGTACTACCGCACTAGTCCCCCCACCCTTCCATTTAGATTGACTTCAATCTCTTCATCAGAATCAAATATTCCATTCCTCCCAATGGATACGTATCTCTTTCATTTTCTGATTTCTATTCGTTGTGGAGAATGGAAAGGTGAGAGTGATTGGTCATGCTCCAGATTTATTTGAAGATTAACAAGTTTAAAATTGGGGTCTTATTTAGCGGGCGGGGGAGTGAGGGGTGTTTGGTGCGACACTGCATGTCGCCTGCAGTATTCGGAATTTGGCAAAGGAACAAGTTTCGGATTAGGTATTCAAGTAGAGTAGAGAATCGAGAAGGACCTACGTGAAGTCACGGCCACAGCAGAAGACGCCCTAGACAGAAGTGGCGACGAGCGATCAAGACAGCAGAGCCTGCGACTGCGCGGGACTAACGGCTGGGGAAGAAGAAGAAGAAGAAAAGCTAAAGTGTCGAAGGAAAGGAAAACGGCGCGCACTGCGGAGATTCCTTCCTCTGGAAATTGGATTTTTCTGGGCGCTATTAACAGCCCCATCGCAAGCCCTTAACCGAAGAAAACAAAAATTCCTTTACTTGTTTCCTGTCAATTTTTCCTGTTTTATTTCAACTATTTTCGAGTGGTGTTCAGTGAGGGCTTATACGGTAAGTTGTGGTGGAACTTGTTGATCCACCTAGAAAAATTTCTAATTTTCAGAAACTGGAGCGACGATAGCTTTTGAGTCGGTCTCTACACTCAAGTTCAACCCTGAAGTAACTTATTGGAAGCCCGGACCAATGAAAGCTTCTAAAGTAAGCGTAGACGCTTTTCCAGTGATAAAGAGGAAGTTTTGAGGTTTTCGAAGTGAACATTCCGTCGTCTAACATCGATCTCTTTTAACAGACAAGAATCTTATGGGATCATGGAGCTGAAATCGTATTGTCGAACAAAAGGAAAACGAGTCAAAAATTTGAACGGATAGAATTGGTGGTATTGAGCATTGCTTTGCTTATGTAACTCTGAAAAGTTGAACTTTTGCTGGAAGTTCATATTTGGAAATAATTGATGACTACGTTTGAGAATGCGGGTACAGACAATCTGACGCCACGACCAGCGCTACAATTTGGTTTCCAAAATTCGTTAAGTACAACTCATCTTAGGCTGCCGCGCGAAGAGGCCTTGAACATGAGGGATAACATTCACGTTTTGGTGAGGGGGGGTTTCTGTTACACCGGCTATTTGTGGCCGCCGGTTGGCTTTATCTGGCTCAAACCTGCTTCTAAACGAAAAAATGTTGTTTTCGCGACCAGGGTGCTGAATAACTCCTAAAAGCGAACTTCCGCGAATTGACTTTAGCATCGAAAGTAGAACTTTGACGGGACTGTTTCATGAATGGTAGTACTTTCGACCTTCACAAGGACAAAGGGAAAACTGTTCAAACAAAAGCTCCAAAATGTGATTCGTTGAAAGTGAATTGAATAAGAAGCGAGTTTGTTGGAAAAAAGACGTGTAGTTGATACAGCGTCCCGGCAGGGAGGTATTCTTCTACATTTTAAGAATCCCTCGTAAGCTATCAAAATATGACAACGCAAATGTCAAAGTAAAGCAAAATAATTCGAAATGAGAAGGATCTCCAACGATAGTCGAAACCTTTTAAAGGACTGGCATCTTGACAGCTGCTCCAATCGAACTCGGCCTCACCTTTGAATTCGTTTGAATAGCTTGATGATAGTTTAAAAATAGTAGGTTATTCCTTTGAATTCACAGTCCAAATACTTCGTGTTAGGTGTTTTCTTCATTGCAGATCAGTGTGTGTAGTTTCTCTAGCAATGTGTTTCTCGCAAAGACGGAGATTGCGTCGATTAGCTTGAAAGCATTTTTCTTCGACTTTGTTCCAATTTTTGGTGGTGTGTAGGAAAAAAATTGCTTGAAGGGTGTAGTTCCTCTCGTATTTCTGTTTTATAACTTTGGAAATCAACTGGAACCCGGAGTGGTCTATGGAATTACGGATAGACGTGTTTGTAAAGGAATATTTTGCAGTAAACTCATCACTTTCAATAAAGTTAAGGATTGAAACAGCGGACGCGCTCGAATGTATTTGACAGTGATCATTCTTTCATGGATTGTTCTCTCTTTCTTGATATTCTTCATGGGGTTCTTGTTTTGTTTGCTTTGTTTTTGTGGCAGTTCACGAAGAATTTACTGTACTTCTCGATTTCAAACCTGATACTTCGCGAATTGAATGAGATGTTCTTATTTCAGGGTTTCACCATGGAGCGTTATGATCGCGCTATTACAATCTTCTCACCTGACGGACACCTTTTCCAAGTCGAATATGCACAGGAAGCCGTGAAGAAAGGCTCAACTGCTGTAAGATCACTTAACTTTTATGTTGTCTTTTGCTTTTCATTGGGTATTTGCAAACGTGTTATGCTACTTAGGGATCGCTACCACCTTTATCAAACATCGAGCGCTAAGTCTGTACATATGTGTGTGAGTCTATGTCAAAATTCGGCACTCTCTGAAAAATGACCTGGAGGGTTCAGTTCAAGATTGAAGGACGCAGTGGGAATATTGGAGATAGGGATGCAACACGGAGACATGGTCGGACTAAGGTGAAGTTCAGAGGTGCGTCAAGCCACCGTAATCATAGAAAAGAGCGGGAGGACATGCACGAAATGGGCGGTGGATGACGCAAGCTTTTCGTTATCTGAATCAGAACTGCTCTACCGGGTAAGAAAAATGGGTGAGTTACGCACTGAAGTTGCCAGGTCGCCGTTGAAGAGAATATGCGATCGCTGCGGTTTTCACAGATTTCGGTTCGGCTCGACGAGGTGGTGGAGAAGCGGATCGAAGATTGGCGGCGTCAGGGCTAGAGAAAAGATTCTTACTAGGTGGGGTCTGCAGGAGCTGTATGTGGAGTTGTCCTGAACCATAAAGGACTTTCTAGACCCTCAGAGTCGGGGGAAAATGGTCATTACTGCTGTACTATCCCTGTTCACAACCTTTTAAGGAGTCGTTTTGAAGGTTCGAGTTCAGAATAAAAAGCGCCTACATCGGTGGCACTCCATTTATAAGATGGCCTTGGTCTTGATAATTGGCTTTCCTTGCAATAAAGGATAAAGCATTTGCCGTTGATCAATCCCTTTTTGGGATGCGGCACGCATTCTACTTCCATTTGTACATTCGTAGTGGCGTTTGAATGCGATGTGGCCTATACAATGACTTGCGGGGGCCAGCCGATGTACAAGTCAGTGTTTTTATCCTCCCAGACAAGTCTGGTACCAATTAACCGACCCCGGAGGGATGGAAGGCTTGGTTGGCCCGGGCGACTCACGACCCAGGATTTGATCCCCGGACCGCTCGCGTGGTGAGCGCGCCACTTGTCACTACACCACTTCCGCCTCGATAAATAGATTAAATTAATAACTGGTTGACCTATTTGATTACTATTCTCACAACTGTGTGGTTTGAACTATGTTTACGGATTTGAGTAGTCGAAATAATGCTGGCTCATCTCCCTCACCTCATTCTCCAACCTCTACTACTGATTGCATTCGTTTTCATAGAATTGCGAAGTAATGAGTTCGGGAGGCTGAGCGTGGTAAATTCATTCAAAATGGTAACTCCTTTGTGTCATTTGTACCATTAATTTCTTGCAGGTGGGTGTACGAGGAAAGGACTGTGTCGTGATCGGAGTGGAGAAGAAGTCAATTCCGGCACTTCAGGATGACAGAACGATCCGAAAAATCCATATGATCGACGACCATGTGATGCTTGCTTTTGCGATTTGAGGAATGGATAGAGCAACTTCGTTAATTCTTTTGTACTCTTTCAATTCAGCATCAAATATTTGATTTTTCGTATGGCTTTCTGTTGGTGTGCACGACTTGGGCAACCTGTAGAGGATGCGTCTAAGTGGAGCACATCTCAATGATAAATGAATCCGATTATCTAAACTTTCTTTGTAAGGTCTTTCGGCCGACGCGCGTGTGCTCGTCGTCGATCGCGCTCGCATCGAATGTCAATCGTACAAGTTAACCCTTGAAGATCCTGTGACAGTGGCATATATTTCGAGGTATATCGCAAATACCAAGCAGGTTTGTTTCTTTATCTTGACGAGCTTTGTTGCTTCTTCTGAAAATGCGGAGCTCTCCTATGCAGATGTTTGAATTAGTGCGTTCTTTGTAGCGTTTCACACAATCTCCTGGTCGTCGGCCGTTCGGAATTTCGATGTTAATTGGTGGATTTGATTTCGATGGTCATCCACGGCTCTTTAAAACGGAACCTTCTGGTTGGTGCCAGTAGAGTATTCTGGTCACGGCGTTTTCAATCCATTTCTTCATTTTCTACTTCTATAGGAAAGTCGGTAGGTTTGCCAAGAAACCATTTCTAGAGTTGGTAGTTTAGGCTAATTCTACTGGTCGTGGTGAGAAACCCGTTCGTGAGTACTTGGAAGAACATTACGGAGATGACACTATAAAGGACGAGGCATCCACTCTCAAACTTGTAGTTAAGGCCCTTTCTCAGGTGCTTGACTTGTTTTTTTTTTTTGATCAAGCATTTTGCATGAGAGAAGCCACATCTTGAGGCATATTAAATTTCAGGTAGTTCAATCGGGTGCTCAAAATATTGAGATTGCAGTCATGAAGAAAACCAATGTTGTAAGTTTTTTCGCCTTTCGAAAGATTTCTTCCTTTAATTCGGCTGGGATTCCTACGGAGGGTAATTGTGTACCCACGGAGGATCATTCGAATTGTTTTGAATTTGACTATAATTCCTGAATAGGCCATGCTTGAATGGTGAGCAGTTGTTGGTAGGTGAACCCCGGCCAGGGATTCCTCAAGAGAGGTGTTGCAATTCGATTCTTGGAAGATCGTTGTTTTTATATGATGGCCGTTGAGATAGTGAAGTGTGAAAAAAATGCGTAAAATTTGTTGCTTCAGCAGTTAAATAGTCTTCCTACTTGACCTCCTTTTTGGCCTTTGGGTTTTAGCCGCGAGGTTAAAACTTCGTATAGCATACATTATACGATGTCAGACTTTGCGAATCGCGCGATTCGCTAGCGTCCGCGGTCGCGTTGCGGTACCAGCCAATTGAGTGATTCACTGGCCGCGACGCGACCGCAGACGCTAGCGAATCGCGCGATTCGCAAAGTCTGACTAAAGGATGCTATTGATGTCATCGAATAGCAGTAACAGAGTGGAGAGGTAGTTGTATCTGACACGTGACTCAGCCTTGTTTGAAGCCCTTTTCGTTGGCTTAGGTTCCCTTGCAGTTCCGTTCGGTTCGACCTCTGCCTGCTTCTCCTTCCTTGCGAAGATTGTTTGTTTCCTTTTAATTGTTTGCGACAGTGGTCTCACAACGAGAGGAGAAGATGAGAGGTTTCGCTCTATGTTTCAGCCCCTATTTCTCTTCTCTTTCTCTTCTCTTGTGAGATTTTTCGTTTTCTTCTTTTTTGTAATATTGCCACTCACTTTACCTCGCATCTAAAGTGATACTAATTGCGCGTTTTTTACCATTTCCTTATTTCTTGTGTTCCTTTTTCGGGCAACCAGTGAGCCTGTTACGATTTCCTTTGTACCTTTGAAAAAGGCATCCGCCACTCCTCTGTGAAAAATAATTAGCATCAGGTCAATTCGCTAGCATTTTAGCGAGTCCGCGCTCTGATAGATATTTCCTTCGTGGTTCAACTAATGTTGGACTTTTTCACATTTTCCAAATTCCAGCCCGGCGAGTGCACACATCGTGTCCTCACAGTCGAAGAAGTGGAAGCTCTGATGAAATTGGTGGAACAAGAACGTGAAGCAGCTGAGGCAGAAGAAGCGAAGAAAAAGTGAAATCTTCCAGAAAGGAAACATTTATTAAAGCAATCGCCATCATTTTAATTTATGCCGCGCTGATTTCAATAATTTCCTTAATAATTTTTACAAGCAGAGTATCGCATGATGTGGCGTTTAGTGCCTCCGGATGTTGTTGGCTGTTCTCATTTTTATTTATGATGTCTCATGCGGGAGTACACTGTTTTTTAGAGGATATGTATTCCCGGTCTTTGTTACTGTATTACTTGATACAAATTGTTATTTAATTTAATAAAGAATACAGTCGGGAAGAAGAGCATTTTCTCAACTCTTTTGTTAGATGAAAGAAGCTTAAGAGGTTCTGTGAAACTGTGTGGCGTTGTTTGTTGCATGATGAGAAGCTCATCAGATTAAAAAAGCCTGAAGGTGGGAAGTGGCACTGGAAAAAGAAGTGAAAACAGGATTACGCCCCAACAGGCACCCGTCTTCCAAGCCGTCTTCCACTGGGGAATGAGGAGATGAGAGTGTGGCGGGCGGGCTCACGAACATGACCAAGGGCTTCACGTTGGCTGCAGTGCCAGCTGAACAAGCCGGCGGTAACGCTGCCAGTTAATCACCGATAGTGCTCATTCTCGCATTGCAGCGTGCAGCGACTAGGCCGCTAGGCGGCGGGCTCACGAAAGAAAGCAATGTAAGGTACCGGCGGTGCGAGAGAGTTGTAGCGCCTTTGATCCCCACTTTTGAAGCCGCCAAGGTTTGGCAGCGACATCAGCGCTTGTCAGGCTGCTAAACCGATTGTCGGACGATGGAACAGGCTGAGAACGAGCCCGATCCACGTTGTTTTACTGGCCTCTTAAGGCGAGGATTCCTCGGCTGTTCATGATCGAGCTTTCGCAAAGTTTTTGCAAAAGTGTATTTTTTACAATGTTTTCTTATGAACTTATTAGTCTCTTGTTAATCGGGTATCGTATAACTTCGTATACATGTACTTAAAGGAGGAATTCACGATTAGAATGAAGGTCGAAGAAAGGGAAACTGACCTAGTTGAGGGACCCACGGACCTCCTGAGGGTGCGAACTGACGCGCAATTCGCATGGAAAAATTTGACCTCGGCGACCTATCATGCCTCAAAGCTGGCGGGTCCGGCGATCTCCGCCCACCGATCATCTGATCACTCGCCGTAGTTCAATACGTGGCGAGTGATTAGATAGCTGAGAGAGCGTAGTGTTGAAGAGGGCACAGCGATGAGAGTCGCATCAATGCTCAAATCAACGGGCAAGGAAGGGGTCCCATTTCTCGGGTTCTCTCGTATTCGTACTTTAAAGGAAATTCCTCGATAAGAAAGAAGGTCGAAGAAGGGGAAACTCACGTAATGGAGAAACAGGCGGACCCCCTAAGGGGTCTTCCCCGCGACCCCCTCCCCCTCTCGCGTCGTCTCGTGTCTGAGTCTCTAGCCGTTCAGCAGAGAGAGCGTTAGCGTTGAAGAGGGCAGCACCGATGAGAGTCGCATCAATGCGCAAATCAACGGGCAAGGAAGGGGCCCATTTCTTAGGGTTCTGGACCATTTTCTCTTTTCTTTCGTGCTTCACTGACATCTCCAATGTACTTTCCAACAGGCCGCCTTTTCATCGCAATGTTCGTCTTTTAGAGTGTCGGCCTGAATGCAGTCATGGCCGTAAACAGTGGTTCATTACTACTGTGGGGTCACACCCATTTTTTTAGCCACACGATAAATGGCACTCACCTTAGAGCTCCATCCCCTCCAGATCATAGTTTAACAATAAGGCTTTAACCATTCCCTTTTGGCATTGCGAGCCGAGCTAGCGGCATTCTGCAACCATTTTTTCTAGCCACTTGTGCATCCAAATTTGGCCAAGGTGAACAGTAAGTGGCTGACGCTATTTCAGAAATTTGCAAGTTTGTGAGAAAACGCATACATAAGAACAAAATCAGTCACATATTTACTTCGGGATTAATAAGGATTGTACTACCCACGGTTTTAGGCATACTGTAGTCACCAATCACCAATCATGTCAGCTCATGCCCAAATTGACAGAACTTGTGTAATGCAAGCACGGCACGAGAGCCTTACCACTCGCTATAGGATGTCGTTTGGGAGGTCCACCGCTCGCTGAACTTTTACAGACAAAGGGCACTTCTTATTAGTTCTGAAGGCCTAGTGTAGGGTTCCACGTTAGAGCATTTAAGTTGTTGTAATTCACGTCATTCACTCTTATTTCCTGAGCGTGACTTCAAAAATTAGACATCCGGTCAAACCTTTTTTGTTTCAGGTTCTGATTATTTCTCATGTGTCATAAGCAGATAATGACTTTCGATCAAAGGGATCAAGAGTCTTTTGAGGCATTTCCAAGAGAAAACTCAAAGGCACAGCATGCAATCAAATTGTTGTTATTTTGCGAACTGTTATTAACGTGCGGTTGCAGCGTCGCCTATGATCGTGATCAGCTTCAAACAACTGTTATATTTAGCAGTGGGCATATTTGTGGTGAACATAATGAAAAGGAAACGGTAAGCAAAGTAGAGGTCAGTAAGCCACTCAGAGGACGCGACGGACGCAATCATGCTAGAACATAGCGATTGAGAGTACCGTAACCGCCATCTGATTGTTCCAGCTTGCATTGAGCAGAAGTTCATTATGATCCAGTTCCAGAGAATTGTACGATGAGTAATTCAAATGTGTCGCGCTCTTAATGAAGTGTGGTTTCAGTCTTAACAAGAGCAGTTTTCACGAAGTTCTTAAGATATAATAATTCTGAGGAGTTCCAGTCAAAAGAACAAAAAATTCGGTCACTGAGAAAGTTCATTGAATTCGATATCGCATAACATATAATGATCACGCCGGACCAGAGGTGAGCTCGACTTGATTGTGCGACTTCTTCCACTGATTGCCTGGCTGCTGTCTGCCGACACATTTCGAACACTAACGACCTCCTGACAAGGTCATCCGATCTGATTACCTGTCACAATTCCGTGTTTCCATTTCCCTCCTCGAAGGCTTCTCTTCGTATTATTCGTTGCCTTTATGCAATTATGCAGCTCTCAACCTTTATGGAATATCGATACCGATGTTAATTTTAGTATTTTTGTCATCTTAAAGCAGCCCAGCGAAGCAGCGTCACTCCATGTCAGGTGGTAAATTGTTACTTATAGTCCACTCTAGCGGTGTTAGACTAGGTTTTTGGGATGACGGGTCTTTGCGGTATTCAATCCTTCCCCAGGGGGATATATCCCCCTACTCTGATTCAATCCTCTGGGGGGACAAAAAAGGGTTGCGTCATAGGACCTAGCATACCTCTGTGTTTCTACCTGCCAGACAGTTAGAGCAGCGCGACCCCTCAGGGAAAAGAGTGCTTCATCAGTGGAGGGTAGTAGCGCTGCTCTAACTGTCTGGCATGCAGAAACACGAGCGTGTGCGCGTCCTATTGACGCAGAGCCGTGTTGTCGCGGCCCCCAGAGGATTGAATCAGAGGTGGGGATATATCCCCCTGGGGGAAGTGAACACACGCCGCCACTGGTTGGGACCTCAGGTCAGCGAGGGCAATCTTCAACTTGCAGACATCTCTGGCAAAACAAAAAACAATGAAATATTTTTAGTGCATGTTTCGTCTTAGAAAGGGAAAAATGTTCAATAAAATCTATAACGCGAGAAATGTAAAACTTATTAGGAGGTTCCCTCTTGCCCAGAGAAAGAGAATGATACTTTGGATTTACTCCTCGGATACGCCATGCATTCCACTTTTGTTCAAATCTGCAAATAAATTCAAATGTCGTGATAAATGAACTATTTCGAATAAGACCTTCATATCCCTCATATTGATTTGCAAAGACCAAGCAGTGCCCTGGTGGCATGGTTCCTTTGGCTGCCTGTGAACTTTGACCCGGATTGCGATGAAAAAGATGCAAAGAATTCATATTATAACTTGCAACAATGCCAAAGTTTCAAAAACTACTATGGGGTAGCCATAGTACGTTCATTAGAGAGTGACTCCCCTACTAGTCACCCAAAAGTACACCCAGTTCACTTTTTGCACATAACATGATTACGGGTCTAATTACTGGTTAAGGGTGACTAGATGCCATGAAATTACAACCTGACCACCATGATATTACTTCTGCAACGGCATCACATCAGCTGGGTGTACCGACTATCGAGCAGAGCGACAATTGGTTTGATTTTGCGAGCTTCTTCTGTACACTTGCTCCCCTATAAATTTCATGGGCGAAGATAGTGCAGTGACTCACGGTGAGCGCAATGGGTCTCTAACCTGTCTTATTGTTAGATCGGTTTTTTGCTCAAAATACCTGAAGCTTCTGTTCCTGCAGGTTCCACAAACAGTAAGAGATGGAAGAATATTTGAGTGCGGAACATTAAAGATCCTGAAGTCAATGAATATGCCAAACATGCTCCCAAATACCGTAACAATTCTTAATAGAGGTCAGATGCGTGGCTCAATCCAAATTTGGCTGATCACACCAGACCCTTTATATTTCTTTTTTGATTCTAAGAGCTACTTTAACTTCCTAAGCTATCTCCTTGTTGTTCGTTTTCCCTTCCTCCTATTTTCTCTTCTCAAATTGCCCCTGTTATAATTCCGTAAAAGGATGAAACCTGATGAATATAAACCCTGCAAGACCATTCTTGTAGATCGAATTCTTGTTCTTCTTATAGATGCAGGATAAAGCATTTGCCGTTGATCAATCCCTTTCTCAGAATGCGGAACGCATTCGACTTCCGATTTTAAATTCATAGCGGGCACTTGAATGCGATGTGGTCCTATACAATGACTTGGGGGGGGGGGGGGGGGGCGATGTACAAGTCCGTACCTTTTATCCCCCCAGACAAGTAGAATACCAATTAATCGACAACGGGGGGTTGAAAGGCTTGGTTGGCTCCGCGTTTTTGCACTGGTCCACACATGTCTCTCGTGATCGCGCCGTGGTAAGCAGACGGCCACTGCAACTACACCACTCTGGCCCCCCCGCTTCCCCCCTGTTAATTTATAATTTATATTCCGCTGAATGTGAACTTTAATTGCTGGGCGTGGTGCGGTCTCGATCTCACTTCTAGCGATTTTTTCTGTTTATATATACCGGAAGAAATTGCAGTCTTTTTTAGCACGCACTTCTGTATAGGGTCCATGTGGTGCTGTCCAAGAAAGTATGCTCACTAGATAAAATCTCGGGGTGTAGCTTCCAACGGTGTCGTGTATTGAAGTTCCTTTTCCATGCAATGCACGGTGTGAATCGCGAAAACATCGCCTAAAAGCTTTTGTGGAAGCACGCGACGGGTATTTTGAAAACGGCTTGCATATTTTGTAAACTTAGCAAAATGTGAACGCAGTGGCGTAAGCGCCAACTTTCCCTCAAGGTAGCGTGTTTGAGCACACTGCGATTTTCACATGCTGCTAAGCATGAAAATCTCTGTGACATAGATTGAGCAGAGGCGATGTGGAAAGTGCCTGTTTATTTACTTATTTGTTTATTTTTATTAATTCACTCCCCTTGTATGAAGTTTGCTCGCGGTCTCCATTCCTTTTGACTAGGTCGTTCACAACCGAACGGATTATTCAAAGAAGAGCGAGGGTTGCATGGAGGGTCATAAAATTCGTCCTCAAAGAATTGATAGACAGAGCAGACGAAAGCGGCAAGGGGCAATGAGCGTCCATTTTTTCGCAATTCTTAAACACCGCTCTGCCGCTCCGCTGCAGTGGCCTTAATTTTATGTGTTTAATGATGAGCAGAAAGCACTAGAAATTTCAAGCGTTTTCTTGATTTTCTTGCAAAATAAGGTATTTATAAGGTTTCCGGTTATTTTTTTCCAAGCAGCTACGTCCCATGGGTATATGTGCTTTCAGAGCTAGCTTAACACTTTTTTGGCTTTTCAAGGGCGAAAGATGTCACTTTGATTTACCCCTTAATATCACAATCAATCAACTTCTATTAAGAATCGAAACACGTTGAGTAGGCGAAGATGGTGTAAAAAGTAGCACGGCTTTTCCAAACGCATGTTCCGGGACTAAAATCTCGGGTCACATTTTGCGCAGGCCATTGAAGCCATTCTTCCAGGTGGGAGCGGTAACTTGGTACAGAGCCTGGAAGGATAGCTACATGGTTCGGCTGCCTTCCGAGTGTCATTACCTACTTCATGCCACCTCAGATACCACTATTCGCTGGATGATAGTAGAAACGCGCAGGCTGCAACCAAGCACGGGTTCGACAAACGCAGAAACTTTATCGCTTCATCCCACTTGATTAATATTGACGCAGGTTTAGTTTATAGGGCCCTTGCGACCAGTCGCTGTTAAAGTCAATGTTTATTTTCCACACGAAAGTACCACTAAACCAGGACAGGAGTGTTGGAAGTCAGCTTGAGCTCACCACGCAGCGCAGCTCGTCCCTACCAAGGCGCTACATGCGTCCCGCTTCAACTCCACTGACGTATGTAATGAATAAGGCATACGAAGTAAATATCAATTTTCGTGTTTTCTCGAAATTGTTTACTCTGCTGCGAAAAAAAGTAACCTCGTTAGGAAACGTACCGTGCACTCAAGCGTACAGTTTTTCAACATTGGTCACCGTCGACCTTTGCATCTATAGGGCAATACTTTATATGCTAAAGCACGTCTATACATTGCCGAGGACATTTTTGCTACTACACTTAGTTTTCGACTATGTGCTTATTTGAAATTTCTATTATTTTCAACTTTTCAAATCAGTTAATTCATATTTATTAGTTTATTTACTCCCCAGCACACTAACCATAAGACACCAGAAAAGGTCACCGTCTCGCCTGCCTTGAGTTCACCGCAATTTTTTTCAGCAGATTTAGCATCCATTCCATTAAAAATTGCCAAATGAGGGTCTTAACATTTAAAGACGTCTTCTACTATAAAGTTGAATAGATAAATCCGATTTTGTGAGTACGATAGAGTTAAACAAATTGCAGAAGATGTGTGGGTGAAATTGCGCGATGCGTGGTAAAGGCCCTACGCCCTTGTCATAGCCGGCAATGACCGCCGCTCCTCTTACTCACGACCAGGGTCAACCGAGCGTTGGAGTTTGTCCAACGAGGGGGTCGTATTCGGCCGACGAAAAGGGGGTCGTATTCGCAAGGTCGGAGGCAGCGTCAATCCTACACCAACGGGGGTCGTAGTGTGACGCTTTACGCTTTGTGAGCGCTATCAACTGGTCTCAGCATTAAGTACTTTCTAGTCACCCCTGGTCACCTAGGAGGCTGAAACTGCGATATGGCGGAGTTTGTAGGCGAAAATTCTCATCTACAATCTTTTGGCTCGATAAATGTTCCAAAAACTATGTAGGTGCGAATTTTTCCGATTTGAAAGGTGAAATTAGCCGTGATACTCGGCTGGTCCATGTATTCTGTAAGGAACTTCGGTTACTTCAGTGTCGAACCCGCGCTCAATGATGAACACACAGGTTCAAAAACAGACAAGAGTGTTCCACAAACACCATCGAGTGCCATAGGACCCTTCTACGGATAATTGCACGCAGTTGATATCAGCGGAAATGAGGTCGAGATTAGCATCGTGGACGTTTATGTGAGAACGATCTCAAAAAGAAGGACACGTCTGTTCTCGACTCATTTCTATTGCTCTTTGGCCTTCCGGTGGACGGAGAGGGTTCAGGTCTTCATCGGAGGGCCGCAAATAGTGTAGCATAAAAGCGCGCAATTTTCAATCGGAGAACATTATCGATAACACAGGTGATATGGTTAATCAGAAATGGTTAGGTAGTTTAACAAGAGTTGCACTGGTCATTTTTCAATACCCTCCCATTTCCCTAGACTGGTTAGGCTTTGATGTTTCCCCGAATTACACAAGATAGGACTCAAGTAAGCTTTTGCTGAGCCACTTCATCTTTCCCTCGAGAGAGCGCCTTCAGGTAGGGAAAAAGATTATCTTGTGGTGCGGATTTCGAAGAACACCACGGCAGCTGAAGGATCTGCTAAGTGATTTTTTTTGAACTGGGGAAGGAGGTGAAGTGCTTTCGACGACGTCTACTGCGTAAAATTTCGTTTTGTCGTGAAGCTAGTTTACTCGCGATTGTGCACAAGATTTCAGCTTTTTTACGAGATGAGGTAATCGATCAGATTTCGTATAAATCGATATCCCATCAGAAATTTCGAGGCTTTTAAAAAAAGCCGAGATTAAGCCACATCTACGCATACGTGCCTAGGGATGGCATTCGTTTGTGAGTGGGAACTTTTTGTGGGAGAAAATATAAAAAAATTCATCCAGCCGCAAAAACTTTTCCCCTCCTTCTTTGTTCCTTTCCCCCGCAGCAGACAACACCTTTTCTAACATAAAATCACTCACTGTTGTGGGGCAAAAAAACGAGAAATACATGGGGTGGCTTCATTTACATTTTTCTAAAAAAGATAAAGTGTCAGGGTAGATGGAACGGATACGTACGGTGCAGCACAAGTAGCGACCTTTCACCTGTGCGTGGAAAACAGCAGAAATTTGGTAAGCTTACCAAAAAATTCGCCATGCCCAGCAGTTTATCGCACTTAAAAAATATTTACAAAATTCTATACTTGAGGGCTTCAAATTTCTCATATTCAAATCTGATTTTTAGAGGATGGACAATCATATTCACTAGTAAAATTTTGTTGTTCTACTTCATTTTCTTATGATGTTTTTTCTTCCAGTTGTGTTGTTACGTCTTGGCACAGTTTTGTTGTGTTTGTCCCATGTACTTTTGTACATGCAAATAAATAAATAAATAAAAAGGGATTACTAAACAACTAAAACCAACAACGAGAAAAGATTTTAATGACCATCAGCAAGCGAAGACACGAAGGGAGTCCTGGGTAGCGATCTCAAGGGCGACCACCGAATAGGGGTCCACGGCAGGGTGCACGGCGCGAACTATTCCTTAGCGTCAGCTACAAAGGTTACCTTCTTTTGAGCCAATGAGGCTCCACTGAGCTACTAAGGCTGCTTCCATTGAGCAATACGGTTAGTAATAGGGCCAGTCTCAGGGTCCCTAAAGCCATGCAGGCTCTCCTCACTATGCCACTAGGGCTCTTGAGCATCTCTACCGAGCCTAGGCCTCTGTCTCGCGGGCCACTGCGGAGATCCTAAGCCCGTGCAACCTGACTCTTGAATCCGTTTTTGGGACCTTCCCGCGTGAATCGTTTCCCTCGGGCAAGGTGGTCTCTCATGACCACCCGCAACCAACACTACCGGCTCCCCCACGACGCCCGTATTGGATGATCTCTAATTATGTGGTTGGGGCTGCGTCTCCTGACAAAACCATCCGGCGTTGATCAGTGCTGTTGTGGGTGCGCTGCGCATTCTATTCCCATTTAAAACCTTTGTGGCACGAATACGAATTAGCCTACATGATTTGCGGGGCCAGTCACTGTAGAGTCAGTGTTTTTCCTCCCAGACAAGTCTGGTACCAATTAACCGACCCCGGAGGGATGGAAGGCTTGGTTGGCCCGGGCGACTCACGACCCAGGATTTGATCCCCGGACCGCTCGCGTGGTGAGCGCGCCACTTGCCACTACACCACTTCCGCCCTTTCATGTACCAACTATTCCAAAATAATTGAACAATTGCGTTACCAATGTTCTCTTTAGAAGCCATACCAGAAATATCGAAAGACGAGAGTAGTCACCACTCTTTCTCGTTCACCGTACTTTTTTGATCACGAATAACTACAAGGGAGGAGGCAAAAACTGTATTACTTTGCCCAGGTCGGACGCCAGCGGAGTTTTACGTTCTACTGACGAAAATCCCAAGGCGAAATCTTAAAACGTCTATCGCTAACAGAACCTAGCCCTCGTCCATTGCCTTCATCGTCTTCAAATTATGAAGTCTTATTGCCGACAAGCTCAATGAGGCCTACCGTAATCGCTCTAGCCTGCAGTTGCGTTACTTCCTCAATCGAATCACTCACGAAAAGACTCCTAAAGAACACTGCTCTAATTGTCGTCAAAATCCTTACCACCCTTCAGTTAGGGCAGCGTGTGGTCCAAAATTCCTATGCGCTACAGTCTTATATGTAGATCTGTCTGCAGCGCTACTGAAGTGAACCGGAACTTCTTAGAGCAGGAGGGCTGATCACGTTCTCATAGAGACCGAGCTAACTAGCATATTAAGATGGTAGTAGACTTCATCACAGCTCGACTAATTCTGCGTTGAAGGTAGGGGATCGATTTTCGCCCATATGTTTAGAGGGTAGTACTAGATTCATTGTTTTTTCAAGTTTCTGGATATCGACAGCCAAACACAGCACAACGGTCCGGCTTCTTGTCCTTACATTTACGTCCCTTATGGAGCAGGTGCAGTCGAACATGCTTTCGGTGGAGGACGACTTCCCCAGCTGTAAAGAATTTTTGCACTCAGGCCGTAAGGCGGACATTCAAAACAGTGTCCATAGGTAGGTGACTTTAGGACCAAGCCCAGGAGAGGGGAGAAGCGTCAGGGAAGACAATACCTGCTCAATCTCCACTTAGAATCCCTCCCCCTCGCCCTTGAGCTATGTCGGTCGAGATAAGTGCTGTTAGTGGGCCTCACTCAGAACATTAAACTCCCATCTGTTTTAAACAGTTGCGGTTTTATTTATTTTTAATTCGGATAGGCTTTTCCTCCAGGTTTCTATTCAGAGTGTTCACTGCTAATAACGGCTCCGCATGAAATTGAATTTTCTCCTAGTTAAGGATTGTTTCTTTTCTTTGGCTCTGCGCCCCAGAATTTGCACATTGTAGGTAATTTGCACGTTTTCCGCTAAAGTGATTGATTTTTTCAGCGGAACGGCTCCGGGGTGGTAATTTTCAGGGCGCCTGGACTTGCTTGTGCAAGAAGTTTTACTACTGATGACCGATGCAAGTGAAAATGTCGCATTGCCTTTTGTCAGACTTGTGAATCAGCCAAATGGAGCTTCTGACCCTTCAGATACCGCCCCCCTTAAAGTTGTTTTGTTTAGAATGGAGCGGCTTACAACGCTATTCGGAAGGCTGGTGTTGTAGGATAGGTAACAAATCGACGGAAGTGCGTTTTGGAGCCTGGATGACTGAGGGCACACACCGCACTTAGTTGTGAATAAACGCAAGAGGTTTATTTGTGGGGGGGGAAGGTGGCTTGCGACTACAAAGTGGTGAAGTACAGGAGAACTATGACTTTGCGACTACAACTTACAAAGTAGCCCTATCGAAAGGGTATTGAAGAGTGAAAAAGTATTTAATGCAACAACCACACACGAAGTCGTGTCGAGCAATATTCTGTAGGAATGTATTCGGTGGGAGGGATAGAGTAGCCCGCGAGTATCACAGACGTGTCGGTTGCGGCTCGCAAAGAGCGCGAATATGGCGCTAGGGCATTACAAAGTGAGCTAATGACGGCTTCTGTGAGCTAATGGACGAGATACCTTGCGCACTCCCCATGACACGCGAAGTGGACTACGCGAGCAATTAAAAGATGTGTGGGATAATGGGGTCATGGGACGAGCAAGTTCAGACAACTCTTCCGAAACGACGCTCTCGCATTTCAAGGGGAGGAGAGGAAGCCCTTGTTTAAGGTTGAATTTTTAGAAATGAGCTACTAAGAAGAGCCGATGTTTCAAGCACTACTTCTCGACTTCTCTCCTGAATGTTCCAGTATAGGAGGCCGTCTGTTGCCCCAGATACGCTCGGCATCATCAAGTCAACTGAATAAACAAGTGGAAGTAGTTGTACACGGGGTAGCAGAGTTGCGCTCATTCAGCCGTCGACCACGGACCACTCATGTGACCTTACGTCTGAATCACCAGGGATTGAATAAAGCTGAGGGTGAATGAAAAGGGCAACCTAATGCAACACTCTCAATAGAAGACAATGTCTCGAGATGATCAAAGCAGCAGCATAACCGACTGCACTGCTTGATCAGCCTGGTTCGGTATGCGCCGTACACACGGTTTCCATTCCGAAACGCAGTGGTATTTCAATCAAGTAACTAAGCACCATTTCAAAGAATGACATCCACCACTAACGAAACGTACCAGGTATTCAAGTGTTTGTCTTCCATGCGAGCATGGTTCCAATTAGACGAATTCATAGGAAAGATCCGTCCTTGGGAAACCATTCCCCAAAAGGGAATTTGGACTAGATTAAAGACAGGGATCGCGATTAAATCTCTAGGAAGATCCTCCCCGAGGAGAGGTAGCAGGACCTTAACCGCTGCAACCGCTGCTATCCTTGAATCAATCGATCGCGGCATACATCTGCGCCCTCTTGGAAAGACGGCGTTTTTCGTCTCCTCGCGGCGCTGTGTCTCCTGAACTTGCAAGGGAGGTCTTTCAGGACATGGAGCGCTTTTTCGAAATGGTTTTCTGCATGTTGTAGGGGCTCATGCGAGGAACACAGAACCATGATCCATTTTTCCTGAACGCCTCCAGGAATGTCAAAACAGTGGTCCAGAGTTCGATCCCCGGTGATGACTAATTTTTGCAATATAGTTTGGCGCCCCAGATTGCCGCCAAATGGCGCCATCGTCGAGAATAGATGTCATTGTCGTGTTTTGCGGCAATTTGGAGGCGCCAACATAAATTGCAAAAATTTGCCACCACGGAGGATCGAACTTTGGCCCATTTCTCCGCACTTGTATTGACATTCCTGGGGCGTTCAGAACCCCTTCCCCTTGTTAGCACGGTCGACTTCACAAGGAAAGGAGGCTCTCGACCTCAGTGTCTTTTGATATCTTCTGCATTTTTCTTCAGTGACGGTCTTATTCGCACTTACTTTTCTCTTTTTGAGCGAAACATGACACCAACACGGTCGCGACCATCGTCTCAGAGGAAAACTGATGCAATTTTGTAGAAACTATCTCAAAAACCAGAAATAAAATCGCCATTGCCTCAGTTCTGAACATATATGTACAATTAAAAAATATGTGCAAAATCAAAAACTTACAATTTCCGAAACATATTCAGTGACACTATGAAGCATGGCAGATGAAGCACTGCCGTTGGCTGATCCTTTTTGGGATACGCCATACATTCTACTTTCATGCTTAATCGTGGTAGCACTTGGAATGTGATACTGCGACATATGTATGTAAAAGACTTGTAGGGTTAGCCAGAGCCCAGAGGTCAGGGATCTTGTAGTCCTGGACGCTTAGCATTCGAAATTTCATCCCCGGATTGTGAGTGGTGAGCGGTGTACACCAGCTGTGCCCCGGTAAATAATCTACAAATTAACGAAACCATTATATTTTACATGGGTAGATGACGTTCGATTTGGCTGATAAAAGGTTCCTGTGCCCTAATATTAAACCCTTGCGCACTCCTCGACAGCCGTGTTCTTCCGGTCATTGGGGCGGAGCCAGAGCGAGCGTCTAAACGACGGTGCTGCGCATTTGAATCTCAATATGCGCTGATTATATCCGTGTCTCCATCTAACTACCGATTTACATAGCCAAGTCTGGGCATAGCGTTTAGCATAAAGGCCTTGCTGCCAGAATAAGGTAACCCTGCCACGCCGTACAGCGCAACAACGGTGGATGCACATTAGCGGAACGGCATTCAGACACTTGGCGCCGCAACGGCTCCCGAGCAGATTCAATTTTGTGGTCGCGGTGGTTTTTTCTTTCAAAATTCACTGATTGTCGATCAAAGAGTTTTGTTTACAATCGTCGCTCGGTGTCTCTCAGAACTCGATTATCGCTCCTTTTGCGACTTGCCAGAACGACAGCGAGAACTCGTCCGCCAGCCCTTCTTCACCATCATCCTGATGGTGTTGTCCTTATCGGACAGCTTGAAGTTTGAGTTTCTTCTAGCCTAGCGCGACTGTTTGTCGCGTCAAGTCTCTCCCGGATGACTCGCGTTGCTCATCGCGTTTGCTCGACGTTTTATTGTCTGAAGGGCGTATTATGACCGCCGCATTACGTCTGATACTGAAAACGGCGTGTGTGTGTGAAGATTCCTCCCTTTTTCTATTGTCTCCTCGTAAGTTGTGAGAATTGATTTCCCTTTGATTTCCCATTTCTGGCAACGCCCTCTTTCCAATTTCTGACATTCTACAAGCGGTTTCCGTTTGTTTTATTGAACACCCGAAAAAACTCCTCAAAGGTTGATTTATGTGAGAATCGAAACATGGCTCTACAATTAGTCATGTGCTGTTAGATGACTTGAATATTTAACAAATCGGTTAGAATCGATTTTTATTCCTTCTTGAAGCGGCTCCGTAAACTTTTTTAGCTCTGTTTTATCGTGACGTTTTTCAGTTGCTCAAGCAAGCGGAAATTTCCATGGAAATTTCTTCTGCTCCTTAGTGCCGACTTTGACGACATGTTGGCGTCCCGAGAACCCTTCAAAATCGTTTTGCACTTTGATTCGCTTTGGTCCTATTCTTATGAATTTCACTGTTTTCTCTAGTCATGGCCTTGATCAGGATCAAGCACGGTGTCGCTTGAATTCTGCTCATACGACCCTCCGTCTCCCCTTCGTTAATTAACTATTTTAAGTGGACTAACAAAATTTTAATTATTTCAGCGAAATTCATAGAATTTCGTAAAAGTTTTCAGAACCTCAACAAGCACAATGTTACCCCAAAACCCTTAACATTCACGCTCTTTAACACCTAGTTCGCAACATTTATCTTAATTTTGCGAAACCAGATTCACGCCATCCCATCTTCAGATGGTAGCTGCCTTCTGATAATACTTATCTTATTCTATAGTTACTCTACAATCTTTGACATCAAAAGCCTCTCACAGCTGCGCCGTTTTCGT
>MU869234.1:0-13119 GCA_036418205.1 Ostertagia ostertagi
ATGTAATATACAAAGGAACATCTTGTATTTATCGTTTACTGAACTAGAAGGCACAAAGGGTCCCTCCAAACAGTGGACGAAAGATAGATACCTAGGCTAACAGAGTCGCAACTGCTGAAATCCCTGAAGAAAGTAAACTGTGGCTTGGTCAGCTGTTTTCAGAGTAACCAAATGTGTATACCCTGTTGAGTATTACTTAATGCACATGGAAAATACCTTAAAGTTGTGGAGTAAAAACTCATTTCGAACTCTATTCATCGCTGTCTAGAGTAACCATGAGTAAATTGAATCGCAGTCAAATGACGCAACCTCCGCTCATGTTCTTGCTCTTGCCATTCCTATACATTGTCTATAAATCATAAAAATGTAATCCCCAGATTGATAACGGCAGATAAGGACTCACAGTTACAATACGGTAATACCAGCCACTGATGAGCGTTTGCCAAATTGTCGAGTTAGGGTTCGAATATCATTTTAACTAAAAAGTTAGATCCACTGAACAAGCAATCGCATTCATTTCGCACACGACTTCACCTCCCGTGATGTAGAAACGCCAGGACACTCGTAAAATAGCTGTCGAGAACACTTTGACGATTATGGCTCATGCTTGAAGGAAACCCTTCTAAATTCATATTGTAAACAGTGCTAATTTCAACACTCACCAATTTTTCATACCGAAAAAAAGCATAAGAAAAAATCATACAAGAGCAAGGACTTCTGGTCTAGCAGGACCCAAGTACGGTCCCAACAGTTGAGTCGCAAGCACTACCTCTTGATCGAGCGCTTCTAGCTGCCAGTGTTTTTTCTCATGGACTTTCGTTCGTAACAGCCATGAACTTCGCTCAAAGAATCGTTTTGCAAATTCAAAAGGCGGATCTGAGGCCAACGTCCGGAAACACGTTTGTGAGCGTAGGTTTCTTTCCTTGTAGCCACTTCGACTTGGTTCCGACCTCGATATGACTAACGATGGGCTCGGATTTCAAGATGTCGTAAGTTTGAATGGAGGTCGACTGCATGGCCTATAGTGAGACGAGATCGGATTGCCCCTTTTCTTGACGCTTACGTTGGGAGAATTCATCTCAACACATTTCGAGAGGCCACGAATTAACTTGCAATGTTTAAGAAAGGAGCGACCTTTTGGGTAGCCGAGATCCATCCTCGATAGATCCTCGACGCAAATATCTCTCAACTAAAAATGTAGAAGAAAGCTAAACAGACACTTAGGAAGCGCAACTATCTGCTTTTCATAGCTGCCTTCCTTTTTTCATAATCCTTCGGAATTAGAGAGATATTGCCTTTTGAGTGGCAAAAACTCGCGTCGAAAATTCAGAGTCCTTGACGCTGCTTCGACAATAATTTGAGAGACCCTATCTCCTCGAGTGTAAAGGTTTTAGATCATTTCAATATTGCCCGGTAGTAGCAAATCCAGCTCTGTCTAACATTTCCACATACTGCTCCGAAGGTTGTGAAATTGTGGAATGGAACCTTTTCATCGAGAGTGTACATTCGACATCTTCGAGCGGGGTTTCGGCAAATCTGACCCACGGATAAACCGCGCTGCAACTGAATGCTTTGCTGTACATTGATGGGAACTCGCTTATTCACATCAAATCAAAGTTAGAGGGGTCGTATCAAGACCCCGATCTAGGGGGGGGGTCTTACTGATGTGGTCACGTCATCCACACGATTTCCACCCTGGACCCAACTACGGTCTCACCAGTGTGAGTCGCAAGCACTACTCCTTGGCCAAGCCATCGCTTGCGCTTCTCACTGCCGGTGTTTTCTTTATAGTGGGCTTCCGTTCAAAACGGCCTTGTAACTTCGTTCAAAGAATCGTTCCGCAAATTTGAAAGGCGGATCTGAGACCAGCGTCCAAACGGGCAGCTCACCTAGCTATTTTCCTCTTCACAGGTTTCAAAGCAGAATGTCAATATCCTTGTGGGTCGATCATCGTCATCACTCTTGCATAGCAGATGATTGGTTTAATAGGTGATGCCCATAGAATCGGGGACGGCGCGGTTTTTATGGCTTGATTTGCGCACTAATGCGACTCTCTTATGTCCTCCTCAAAGCTAACGTCCTCTCTGCTATGTCGGTGGGCGTTCCGGGCCGCGATAACCACCAAAGGAAAGGCCATGCTAAATCGCTGGGGCATATTTTTGATGCAAGGTGCGAATAGCCGCACCATAGGGGGGTCCGCCTTTCTCTGCCCTGGATACGTTCTCCTTCTTTCGACCCTCATGAGGGTCGAAGAAGGGGAAAGCGAGAAAGTCCATGTTTGAGAGCTTCTTTGGTGGTTTGTTTTGGTTCTTTCATCATACTCGGTTAGTTCATCATTGTCCACAATCTCTCTATCGACCGCTGTTACCCCTCCAATTTGATCTGGAGTAGTTGTTTTGAGAAGCGATCCCAGCCCGCGCGATAAATGGTCTAATCCATTCGTGAAGTTCATTGACGTCATCAAAACCACACCAGAGTGCTATCAAGTAGAGGAGGGGGGGTTGCAAGTGGTGCCAATTTTGCACGAGGGAAAGAAGTCGTGAAACTAAAATCAGGAGCAATACCACGCTAGAAGATCCAGAGCTGACAGCCATGCACCCTGCTTGCTGGGTAAGGGCCCGCACCACCTTGTGGTGAACACTGCCTTTATGACGCTGAATGTGTAAGGCACTGTCGGCAGGGAAGCCATGTAATTTTCCTTTATTTTTCTTTATCCGGCGACACAAAGAGGCTACCGTCAAAGTGATGAAAACGTATCTTCATATGTGGCACAATCCAGTGAGTTGACACGTGTTTTGGTACAACTCTGTAAAATTCAAGCGAAAGAATATTCAAAAAACCACACAACAATTGTACATAGAATTTTGTAGCAAGGGCTGTCATCCATCGTATAACTTCGCACAACTGTAATAAAGACGGGAAAATATAAAAACCAAACGTCTCTGAAAATACAAAATAGCGTTTGCAGTGTTACGTGTATTCAAAGCAGTGACCGATATATATAAAAAAATACTTTTTATTTTGGGCTTTCTTTTGCGATGTTTACTAGTGCTAGGTATTGTATGTACAATGAAAAAGAAATTGAAACTCCCGACATTTTCGAAGATCTTCTTCGCAACAGGAGGAGAGTATAAGGACGAGCGGAGGGGGCAGGGATAGCCGCCACAAAAATGAACATATATCTACATATATCATGACTGCGATAGGATCTTTGCTCTGTTTGTCAGCCTTTATATCCGCACGTCTCTACTTCACAATATTTTGCACTATCAAGTCGAAGTATGCACAGCGAGAGGGGTACAACATGTAGGCTAAGGCAAAGTAAGGTTTCTGCTGCTGCCAGGAGAATAATGAAGCCGGATTAAAAATAATAGAAGATGGCTCACTGTGTGAAGACGGCAAGAAGGATGTTATGTGAAGAATGTTCTGTCACGGGATTCATTGAGTCATTAAAACGAGGAATACGATAAAATGGAGATGGGCCGGTAATGGAAGAGGAGGTGCCGAATGATGATTACCTAGTGGTCGATCGACGGAGCGGAGACATGTGTAAAACAACGTTGATGTGGTGTTAGTTGGTCTAGGTGAGAGTGTTAGTTTGTTTGTTTTGAGTTGTCGTCTATGTATATAATTCAAAAGTCTCGGTAAGAATGGACGAGTGGTCGGAAGTGTAGACTTATGTCTGCACCTCTGTAAACCACGAGTTCGATCCTGCCGAGGCTTGAAAGCATGCCCTGCAGAAATTGCTAAATTGGTTCTAGTACTAGTTTAAGGCTCATGTTGACAGAAATGAAGTGATTTCATGAGTTCACAGCTGATACCACACGTACCCCAACCACACATTCATGACTGACAGTTGTCAAAGAGTCATTGATAAAGCTAGGACGTCACCAGGAAGTGGCGCGCAGAACCCCGCCGGAGTTCTTTGGTCAGTATGCCAGGGTTGCCGAGGAGGGAACGACCTCAGGCAAAGAAAATAATTTGAATGAGAGTCGAACGTAGGCCGATAACTGGATATGGGAGTTTGCTGAACTTGGGAACGCGCAGATAAAATCCTCCTAGGCCCTCAGGAAACGCGATAAATAGGTCCAAAGGGGCCGACGGAATTAGAACGTTGTAACTCTACGTAATGGAAAGACATCAAGCGGAGGTGCGCTCCGTAGCAAAACGGGGTCGCTCAAGGACTTTGTCTCGCTGTGAACAGGATCAGCGATCGGATCATGGCTGTGAGGATAGACACGAAGGAGGGGTACTGGACAATACTCTCCGTGTACGCACCGCAGACCGGATGCCCCGAAAGTGAGAAGGACGAGTTCTATCTGAGCCTTGACGAAGCCATCAGATCGATTCCGGAAGGTGATTACCTGACCATAGCAGGTGATCTGAATGGTCACGTCGGCAGTGACAGAAGAGGCCTGGAAAGGGTGCACGGAGGTAGAGGAATAGGAGTGAGGAACGCCGAGGGAGAGAGGGTCCTGGACCTGGCTACGGCCCACGATCTGGCAATCTGCAGCACGTTCTTCGCGAAAAGGGAGACTCAGAAGGTCACCTACAGCAGTGGAGGGAGACAAACGGAAATCGACCATGTGCTCGTAAGAAGATCATCCCTCAAAACTGTCAATGGACGCCTTGTACGAGAATGTGGAGCAGGGTCAGGCGAGGCGTCGTTTTTGGAATACGACCCCCTCCTCCCCCATAGCCGAATCCATGAAACGACCTTCTTCACAAGCCGACCGAGCTATAAAAAGCTTGTTTAATTCTTCCCAAAACTGTTCATGAACCCCCCCCCCACTATAAAAGTCGTTTAACACATTCACGACGACGCCCCTTTTCCACTTTTCGGTCGCGTGGGACGGACGCGATTTTGTGGGCGCCGCCGCCTCACCACATAACCGCAGATTTTGTTTGTAAATGAACAAAAACATGAATGTCACAAAATAATTTCTGCAATGTCCAATGCGTAAAGATTATCTAAACATATAACAGTAGGATTTCGATCAGAACGACAAATAGTGGTTACGAAAAGAGAGCATTTATTCACTTTCCCCGTGAAGGAATTTAAAAGCATTTTACACTCGATTACGAGGTTTGCCCACCTATCTGTCCATTCCTAGCGCCTGGCAAGCGATTATCAGTTGGCAGCCCATATGGGCTGCCATCGTCCCAGGAGCGCATGTTGTTGGCAGCCCATATGGGCGGCCATCGGCGTGAATGTGTTAACAAGTATAAAAGTAGAAAAAGTAGAAAAGGTCAAAAAGCTCATCCCAAGAAGTCCTACTGATAAATGGAGCAAAATCGACTAACTAGTCATGAAAAAAGGCAGACTATGGCAGCATCTCTTCTTCCTTTATTTCCTTTGAAGGCTTACCAAATTCAGTACTACACAGAGTATGCTCTCAATCTACACGTCCACCTTTCGGTTGAAGAAGCCTTGTAACCGCCTTAGCCAGCTGTGTGTTACTGATCTTTGGCGTTGACCGTGGAGCAGCTTATTACTATTGAAATTTGAACAAATATTCAAATGATTATAACTTTCTTCAAATTGACGAATTTTCAATCTGAAAGCAGATTTGGGAGTTTTGTGAAGAGCTCTTTCTAATCAGTATTGAAATTACAAAAATTTATAAGAAATAACAAATTTAGATCAATTAACGAGGAAAATTCATGATGAGCGCGAGTTTTTACACTTTCCAAAGCCATAACTCCGCTTCAATTCATCAATCGAAAAGTTAATACGCATCATAAACTAGAAGATTTGCTCTATCAACGGTTACTAGAACTGCTCAATACGTCCAGTATTTAAAAATGGCCACGTTGAGGATTTTTGCCCGAGTACCGCCGAAAGGTACTTTTTCGCTGCATTGGCACTATTTCAACGACTATAGCTCCTTTCAGGGGCGATTATGTACAAAAGGAAGCATTCGGAATCCTCGTGCTTTTTTCTTTCCAAAAAGTGTAAAATTGTTTGGCGTTCTCAACTTTAACACTTATATGTTTACGAAATTGGCATTTTTGTATAATAGTGAACTCCTCCCTGTAATTTCACACGGACCTTTTCAGAATTCCTCTTGATTTCCTGAATCGAGATTTTCTTTCAGAGAGCCGTAGTTGAAGCGCGCGCAACAACTGGGCCCACTCTGGGATGCGCCGTGTGCTTCACATCCCTTCAGATTTGAGGACTCACTTGAAAGATAAAATATCCCTTGGAAAACGTGCGAATTTCGGATTCTTTAACTTGTGTGGTGATAAAACACTGAAGTAACTAAGAATTACTACGCGGACACCTCTGAATCACGAAAATTTTGTGTGGGCGGAATAACATTGTTATTGGAAATCCTCTGGCCTGGCATCGATCGATCCTTGATGTTTGTCCTCCGACGGTGATGATCCTACTGCATCAATCGGCCCGATCTCTTCCTCCCAGCGGGCCAATACGACCCCCCCCCCCCCTGTGACCTGTCGAGGATTCCTCAACGCACGCTTGACCCTGAGTTGGAAAGCGAAATGCACAAAAGTTCGTCTTCAGACTGGCCAAAGCCCGGCATCGGGCTACCCAAGACATCAGGGTGGTGAAGAGCGTGAAGAGCAGTAACGGTGCCATCCTGAGGAAGCCAACTGAAGTCAGGAGGAGGTGGGAGGAGTACTACAGTGCGCTTCTAGAACGAGAAGTTCCCCCACGAAGGCATTCCGCAAGCAGAGGCAACGATGGCTTTGGCTGGCTGCAATGGAGAAGACACCAAGCGAAATGGTGTGGCAGTAGCTAAGTCGCTCAAGGACTATGTCTCCGCTGTGAACAGGATCAGCGATCGGATCATGGCTGTGAGGATAGACACGAAGGAGGGGTACTGGACAATACTGTCTGTGTACGCAACGCATTTCCCAAAAAGAGATGGGCGAATCTGTGAGAGTTGTGACGATGCCATCACTTCGATCTGAGTTGTGAAGCGTAAGAATGAAGCAGCGCTGGCAGAAGACACGGAGCTCTGAGAACTCGCCTCTACAAGCTTTGCAAGAGGCTCGCTAAGGCTGTCGCCAAGGCAAAGAACACGGAAATGGACGCCTTGTACGAGAAGTTGGAGAAGCAGAAACGCAGAGAAGTTCGTCTTCAGACTGGCCAAGCCCGGCATCGAGCTACTCAAGACATCAGGGTGGTGAAGAGTGTAAGAAACAGCAACGGTACCAGAAAACGGAAGGAAAAATGAGGAAGCAAACCGAAGTGAAGGAAGGTGGAAAGAGCACTACATTGCACTTCTAAACGAGGAGTTACCCTACAAGATAACTCACAGGCAGAGGCGACGGCTGGTCCCTATCTCACTATGGACAGAGGATGAGGTTCAACGAAGCAATAGGGAAGATGAAGGTTGGAAAGGCGGTTGGGTCCAGATAAGGTGCCAATCGAGGCATGGAAGGCGCTCGGAGAGTACGGGATCAGATGGCTCACCCAATTCCTCAACACGGTAACTGCCGAAGGAAGGATGCCAGATGCCTGGAGAACAAGCACTATCGTCCCCATCTTCAAGCAGAAGGGTGACGCGATGGACTGCTCCAACTACCACGGGTTCAAGCTGTCTGCGCATATTATGAAGTTGTTCGATCCCTCCTTGTAACCTTCCTCAATCTGGGTAAAGCCGTCGACCGTCAACCGCCAACAATGCTGTGAAGAGCCTCAGGGAACGGGATAGTGCCGGAACACCTGATCTCTTTGGTGAAGGACATGTACGATGGGGCCGAAGGCGATCTACACCCCACACGGCCTTAACGAAGGAGTGGACATCACTAGAGATTGGGGTGCACCAAAGATGGGCTCTTTGCCCGTTTCTCGTCCTCCTAACACTAGGGACGGTAGTAATCTACCTCAAACTAGCTGTTAAGGAAAGCCATCACATGCCCGTAACCGGCAAAGAACGTTGTTGAAGTTGGAAGTTAACTAGCTCTGAAACGCGCAACTTCGCGACATCTTAAGCAAAACTTCGCCCTCCACGATCCAGCCCATGCGCAGCCGAACTGCTATCGTTGCCAGTGCACCTTGAAGCAGTTGAAGCACTCCCTGAGGGGTCGCTGATCACATTAGGATGGCCCAGGCTGTTTGCAAACAACTCGCGATGTGTGGCTTCGATGCCGGTGACGGCGTAGAGGCCTGCCACTGCGCCAATCAATCGCCAATTTGATGCAATCGGGAATGGGAACGCTTAGGAAGATCGAGCATCGTGTACTGCTCTTGTCTTTCTGCAAAGTTGCGACTGGTGCGTCGCTCGCATTCTTGCACTAAAATAAATCTTTCGCAGACATTTCCATTTCCAATCCTAGTTTCTTTTCGATTGCGCTGCAAAACGTGAAGAAGTTGCTTTCTGTCCTAGAACCACAGCCCCAAGCCCGAATGCCAGAGAGACAAAACCTAAATCCTTCCAAAGAATCCCTTTTTCTTCTTAAGGCTCAGTCCTGAGCAATATAAGTGACCACTCTCCTGATTGTCCTCCACCCCAAAACCAGAGCGTCAAATCGTGAATCAACAAGTAACAAGGTGGAATGAGGCAAAAAAAGAGTGGTAACGTTATAGTGCCGTTATACCTCTATGGCTACTTCTGCATTGCCGCCGTGTTTCGAAACTCCCACGCGATATAAAAATAGTAGCGGCCCTCGAAACTAAGTCATAGGGGTGCAGGGTGCAGTCAAACAGACAAGATTATAATGTTCCCTTCCGGCGCTTCTATACCGTAACCTTACGCGGCAAATAGTCGTCAGATTCGGTGCAACGGTGTAGACGCACACATGGCGCTCTGCCACGCACGCCAAAGTCACCTTGGGAAGAACGAACTGGCCGCTGCTATAGTCGCCATAGATTCTCGCTGCAGTTTGAAGGCATAAAAGAGTGAATTTGTTTGAAATTAGATATAAGGTGGATAAGGAAATCTTTCTCCGTTCCCGCTCGCTCCAAACAAACAACAGCAACCAGTTAGGTCATCCCTGTCCAAAGCACGCTATCTGCTAATCGTTCGTAGCATACTGATGAACTTTTACTTCGTACAGACAACGTGCTCGTTTAGTGAATGTCGCAATTTCATTATTCGATGGAATATTTGTTCTACTCGACGAATATAGTTCCTGCAAGAGTGTCGTACTAAGAAAGTTGGTGAAATATGCTATAGATGCTAATTCCTTTCCCTTGAGGAGGTAGTAGGTATTATTATAGATGTCCATTCATCGCACCAGAATTTATTTTGAAAAAAAAAACTGCCGGGTGTGAGGCATACTTTCCCACCCTCCCCCTCGCGCTCGGAAACATTGGCTACCTCCTGGATGTTGAAGGGATTTTGAATGTATGGTGCTAAGGATTCAGGAACGTCACGCTGTCAGACCGCGTACTATCGTACTAGTACGATCTTCGGCGGAACCGTCTGAAGCAACAGCTCAACGAAGGAACGATCAATGCACTAACCATAAGAGTTCTGCGTTAACATTTTGCTCATTTTCTGACCGTTTTGGTTTTGGTGTCCATGCCTGCTTTTGAAGGGCTTAGCACAATGCTTTTCCGATCCGATGTGAATTGGTCTTGGAACTGTTGGAAAGGAAACAATCAAAAACACAATACTAGGAACATTAAAAAACGTGTATAATTTTTCAAAAGTGCACCTTTCACCTACTATTCTCCCCATATCCCTTTGACTTTGTGCCCCAAATCGATTCACCTGCTGCGGCACCAGTCATAGCAACAGTGGCACAGCGGTCGTCAGCCCTGGGAATTATAACCATTTCATTCGTTCACAAGCAAACTTATACGTGTAGCAGAGACGTGAGGTGTGCCGCTGCACTGTTAACGAAGGTGGCGGCTATGATCGCGGAGGTTACGGTATAGAAGCGCCGCGAGGGAACATTATAATCTTGTGTCAAACAGAGCGACGAGCCGCCGCGGGGTCCCTCCCAACTACATTAACACTATAAAAGCATCTCGGAGCAAAAAGTGATGAGAAGTACTCAAGAATATCTACGAATCCAGGAAAAGCACAGCCTCCACACAAGGTGGAGTTTCGTGGCGGGACCGTTCGACCAGGAGGCTAGTGCGCACACGGTGAGGTATTGGCGCCAGTGGCAGCTCTAACGGTGCTAGAGGGAGGTAACGAGGCGCGTGGACCAGGGTCCGTAAGGGATCCTTCCCCAAACACCCCATCTCGGTAAGGTATGCTTCCCCGGAAGCTCTCAGGGTAACGCCATGCCAACGGTCTCCGGAGATGTCTCCTCGATTGCATGTCAGCCACAGGGATATCTCCCCGATTACAGGCCAATCGGGAAGATATTTCCGAGAGCCGGTGGGCGAGGCCTTTCCCCGAGAGTTTCCGGAGAAAGCGTACGATGGGGTCCCTCTCCTGTCCCGAGAAACATACCTTACGGCCCAAGGAAATAGAGGCAATTCAGGAACTGGGGATGCATGAACCAGTTTTCGTTCGGCAAAAGTTTCAGCACATAAGAGCGCAAACAAAGAATCATTCTGATCTTTATTAAAGGACCACGTTCAAAGAGCACGTAGACAAATTACACTTTTCGCGCTCTGACGTTTCGCTGTGGGACTACAATTTATGATCCCGCAGCAGAACTTCTGCAGCGCGACTATACGCGCGAATGTGTGACTGGAGTGGCATACTCGCATTGGAAAAATAGGAGATTAAGAGCTTAGACGTCTTCGGTCGAGTCCAGTAATATGTGCCTAATCCTATCAGTGTCAAGCGCGCTTTCTCCCGATCTTCTGATATCATGATGTCGTGCACGCTCACGTGAGTAAGCCCTGTGTTCGTGTGCGCGTTCATACTGTGATGTTTCGCTGCGGGATTCTGCATCGTAGTGCCGCCAAATCGCGCGAGACAAAGAGCGAAGTTCCTTTTATTTCGACCCTGAATTTCACTCTTCTTTTCTAGTGAGATCATGTTTCGCCGACTTGGACTTTCATTATAATTTAGATTTTACAGCGTTCTAGATTAAATTAATAAGGTTGCGAAAACACTTGATTTATGCAATTTGAAGATGCAATCTGCAGATCCAAATAGTCCCTTGGTTGGAAGAAGTGCGCTGAATCCAGGAATGCGATGTAGACTCTCCTACAATTTCAACTAACTTGTCTGATTTTCTTTAGCTAATCGTAGAACCTCAATCACATCGCCTTTGATTCTTTACTGTTACTACAGAATTCTTGAACACGAAGTCCAAAGCACCTCCACACCATCAATGAAATCTCAAATGCAAAAACGGCTCTTCGAGAATTGAATCGATCCGGGAAGACATGAGGGCCATATCTGAATGAGTCAGACATTCAGAAAAGTTCCGCCTGCTATACGGCAGTGATTGCTGGCCAGTGGGCAACAAGAGCACGAAAGGCAGCTTCACTCCGCTGAAATGAGGATGCTGAGATGGGCCTGCGGCTGGACGCGACTGGACAGGGTCAGGAACGAGGATGTCAGAGCGGTCATGCAGACTGCCCCTGTCCAGCTGAAGGTACGGGAACAGCGTCTGCGATGGTATGGGCACGTGCTAAGGAGGCCACAGGACCACCCAATAAGGAAAGCAATGGACTTCGAAGCGCAAGGCAAGCGACCGCGAGGAGCCCCAAAGAAGAGGTGGAAGGACGTAATCAAGAAGGACCTAAGTGAAATCACGGCCACAGCAGAAGATGCCCTAGACAGAGCGAAGTGGCGACGACTGATAAAGACAGCGGACCCTGCGACTGCGCGGGACTAACGCTAGGGAGAAGAGAAATAGTTCAAAAGTCCCAGTTTCTTTAATCTCGTAATTTTTGATGGAAAACCTTAGAGCGGCCACAGAGTTGACAGAACTCATGCTGGTGACGGATTGATCATATGGTTTCAAAAGGTGCTGCGTGCACTTTGATTTTTTTTATCTCTTATCGCTTTCTTTATTGGTGTGAGGGGGAAGTAAAACAATATATAAGCGATCTGATACCGCCGGCTGCAATCGCAGAAATCGTGTTCAGTTTCGTGAAGGCCCAGATATCAGGAGATCATCTTCTAGTGCCGGTAATCCAATTGGAATCCAATTTCCTAGAAGCTGTCCGTCGACCCACTGAAAGGTCTACCTTTACTGCAGCATTTTTGACATCTGGGATCTTTTATAGGGAGCTCCCTGTATTATACATCCAAGCGCTTTGTTTTAAAAATGGAATGAATGGCATAACTCAATGCGGTTAACCTTTGTTCGTTGAATGTCTTTGCTCCAATCTTCTTCGACCATCGTTCGTGAAGATTTATTTCGAAGTCTAGATACATCTTAGGATCAAAGGAATGAAGGCGAATCGCGAGGCACTTCGCAAAGGAGGACTTCGCATTTGGCATCCGGCATAGTGCACACATCAGGAGTATTTTCACATCCATTTGTGTCTCCTAACTCATATAGTGTGGTGCCTACGGGAACTCTGTAACAGGGGTTTGAATAACTGACAACACCCTTCAGAGCAAAACTGTGCAGTTATTCCTTACTTTTTGTTGTAAATACACATAACCGACGCTTCAATTACAAAGTTGTTCTCGTCAACGCACTGTTCGTAGTTGCAACCGACCTCGTAGATATCCTGATAGGCCATCTGAAAAGTGAGTTTTATATTATTCAGAATGGAGGAATGCAGGTGGGTATCTAACATTTGCAAAAGTGTACAAACGATTGTCGTCGAACACTTGTTGGTTCATGGCATAGTACTCTCCAGGCATTGTCCATTGGTACATTGCATCATTGATAACTTTATGTTTTCCAGCATCGTAAACGTAGTCTCCGTCATAGGCGCTAGAATCAGTCAGTATATCGGTAGAAATATGTGCTGTTTTGAAGACGAGCGAGAATGGAGAAAAATGAGGACGGGAGGGAATAATGCTATCTCACTCACTAGTATACATTCTGACCAAGGTCCAGCTTCTCGCTTATCGAATGTGAACAATTTTTGGTCATTTCCAGTGCCTTTTCTTCGAGTTCGCAATTCCACCTCTGCAATCCACAAACTGAGTTCTAATTCAGGCGGCGTAATTGGCTCTCTTTGAATGGTGATCCTCTCGTAATGGGTCTTGTGTTCCACAAGTATTGTCATTTCTGTTCAAACCCAGAAATTTTCTGCTGAAATCCTTCGCT
>MU869234.1:21079-31971 GCA_036418205.1 Ostertagia ostertagi
TTTTATTCGAATAAAATGAAAAGCAAGAAAGATAAAGAGCTAACACTTTGGTGTTAAGTCAAGCAGATCTTTCCGTTGTTAACGACCCGATCGCAGCGTCTAGGAAACACTGGACACCGCGCAGCCTCTTCATTTCAATAAGTACGGACAAGATGCTTTCGATGTCAGTATAGATGATCAACGAATTGTCGTAGCGCTTCCAAACGAGTAGGGCGTTCTGTCCGACAGAACAGCTGAGATCGCATGGCTGCAGTTGGGAAAATACGGCTGATAAGAAGAGGTCACAATATCCGTTTGATCGAAATACCCGTGAGCAATATGAGCTATGTAGGGTCTGGTATCGACATAGGTGATGATATCGTTATTGTAGTTTTGTACTGCTATTCCTTTGTCAATTTGTTCGCTAAGAAACAAGCCATACACTTGAGAAACGCCGGAGGTTTTTTCCCGACAGAGCCATTTAAGAGGCACATCTCAGAAATCCATCGCCATAATAATCATCCACGTGAACCCACGTGACTTCTCGTGATCCAATTCGGGCAGTTCCTCATTCGCGTTAATCCAAAGTTGACGCTTCTGACTTGGGCCTCAGCGTACAATTCCACACAAATTTCGTTTATGAGCAGGGTCCAGTTTGATAGTCTTAAATGACGTTATTGGCAGAGAAGATCATTGCTACAGACACCAATTCGATTCTGGACTCCTGCATCTGGGAGTAAATGGATATCCAAAAACATGTTCTGTGGACCATCCCCAATTTTTGGGCACAATTTGCGTAACAGGTGCAGCTAGACTGCAAGTCTCGTGGGCAAACATCGCAAAGGTTCAACATCTGTGATGCGCCATTTGAAACCTCATTTCATCCACCCGCTCTTCTTGGGCAAGGTGGACAATATGAACGCGTCCTCAACCACAACTCGCTTCCGTTCTCCCTTCTTTGAGCTCTCACACCATATCTTCAACGTAGCACTTCGAGAACACTGTATCACGCGTAAGTTGAGCCAGCACACAGAGAATTCGAGTTGCGAATTTTACGTGTGTCACCAATCATTTGGAAATTCCGCCTCGATTTGGGTCACTATGAATTCTTTTATGTTTTTAAGTGTTTCCTTCCTGCGGCACTACAAACTAAATTAGGGTATACCGTAGCTGGGTGTGCTAGCTTAAAAGCAAAAGCAAGTAGAATGCTCTAGCTCTTTTACTTTTCCCACCATTTCTCTAGATGTCTGGACATGTTTGAATGAGATGACCTAATAAATAGTGTATGCCGTTGGGAATGTTTAACTCTTGTTCCCTTTCTGTGCACATGCGAGTTTTCAAACGTTCATCACTTCCTTCATATCAACTTATTGTAAACTTGTGTAGATCTTAACGGCAAATTAGAAACTAGAACATTAAGACTTCAAAGAAACATAAAATTAGCTTGTAAAATCACACTACAAATAATGATTCCGTCGTTCCGTTTTTTCCTGTGTGGCTTTCTAAGGCCATTCTCCTGATATTCTGTTTTCCACCTCGCACACTCGTCCTTATATATATAATTTACTAATTATGTCTGTGTGTGGGTGGGTGCTAGATACCAGGACGGGAACATATTTGATGGGGGTCAGAAAGTGATAACGACTGATAAGAGTTGATAAGAGGCGCTGAAACGCAAATTTCACGAAATTCATAGCGCGCGTCCCAGCAGCAGTGGGGCGTTGGTTCCAAGAAGTGATGTAGAGGGTGGGACGGGAACATAGGTGGGGTCAAAAAGTGATAATACTAGATAAGAGGCGCTAAAACGCAAATTCCATGAAATTTACTGTGGGCGTTCCAGCAGCAAAGAGGTGTTGGTTCCCAAAAGTGATGTAGAGGCCGCTTCGAAGAAACATGATAATCAGTACTGGGTATTTCCATTTAACATCATTAGCATCAAATGTTGTACGACCGCTAAATTGTCCTGACATTCGATGCATGGTGGTTGTTTACAGACATCACTTTAGCTCCGTACTCCACCGCGCGTATCAAGCGGACAGTGAGCTAACGCATTTCACGAAGCAACTTATTTCCTACCGGTGGAACCTACGCTCCACCGACTGTCCAGTTGCACCGAAGCTTTCGATGTCATGCGCGCGGTAGCGTGCGAAGCTAAATTGGTAATTTCTTTAATGGCATAATGAGGAGAGGTAAAACCTTTGAAATCTACAAGGTCGATAATTTATAGCATATATTAGATTCTACAGGGAAACTCTGAAATAGAAAACTTTCTTCTGTCAAAATTTCCTAGTGAGATTTGCACTTTCTTCCACTTTGCTTGTATGTGACCTTACCACCCTCTCCTTCTATTGACCGAACAACCCCCTCGCTAATCACTGCGCTACGAGCGTTTGTCTCTGAATACGATCTCGTTGGGGCATACCTTGCGGTGCGAAACGTGCGTCAAGCCGCACCCTTACGAGGTCACCCTGTCTTTTGGCTAGGTAGTTTCCCCATCTCCGACCTACAAACTTATCGCGAGGTCGCCATTCAAAGGACGAATTCACGATGAAAAAGCAACCCATTTCAAATTAACCTAGGGATGGTGAGTGGTACACGAAAGAAGGAAGAACCATGAGAAACGGCCCAGAACCCGAGAAATGGGACCCCTTCCTTGCCCGTTGATTTGAGCATTGATGCGACTCTCATCGCTGTGCCCTCTTCAACACTACGCTCTCTCAGCTATCTAATCACTCGCCACGTATAGACCTGCGGCGAGTGATCAGATGGCCGGTGGGCGTGCTGGCCCACCGCGCCAATGTTGAGCCTTAATTTTGGTTCCAATTGCGCTTCACTTCGCACCCTTAGGGGGTGCGCTTTAACTAGGTGGACTACTCCTTCTTCGACTTTCATTCTAATCGTGAATTCGTCCTTTAAGAGTCGATGTTGGCACTGTTGTTCCCCATTTGAGGTATGGATTACTGGATAAACAACGATAACATTTGATGAAAAAGATGAATATGCTAGATCTTAATGTGGCTCATTGGTTTTATTCAAGAGTATTGTTAAGTGTTGGATTCAGTACTCCGATAATCAACAAACCACCAGGATGGAGCTTCTACGTGATTTTGTGGCTGGCCTTCCCAACCTCGCACATCATTAATGCACATTGTTGTGCTAAAGGTAGAACAGTTCAGACTCGTCAACGTGTCCTTGTGATCAGAACGTTTGTGTGGAACATTGGCCAGTCATTTTAGTTCAATTGAAATTAATTTAATTCAATTCAATTAAAACTCTTACAGCAGCTAAAATCATTCTGTAGGGTTGAGGTTACTCTCGTTCGTTTTCAAAGGATTGTGTAATATAGCAATGTTCCACAACCACGCAGAATGACTAAAGTAGCATACTGCTACATTTGTTAGATAAGGTGCCATATCTCCGTAGAATTGCTCACCGGCAGCGCGGAGGCAAGGAGTGTGGTTACGTCACTTTGACGTCACGGCGACGGTGAGCGATCGAGCAAGAATGGTGGTAATACTTTATATCATTGCATATAGCACACTACTGACTTTGATCTATAGCACACTATTGGCTTTGATCCACTATGCAGTGAGTTGAGTACTGACTCGTCAACGACTCCTTGAAGAATGGACTTATTGAAATCAACTTTGAAGTAATTGCACACTCATTACGGTTTACACACGAAACCGTTGATTTGCTCCTTCGCGAACAAATTCCTAATTTTCGAGGGCGAAAATTGTATCTATACATAATACCTATACAAATTGTACCTATACAACGACGCTTTTAGTCCCGTCCTCTCGTCGCTGTTGCTGCAGCTGTAAAGTCAGCTGCACGCGCTCGCGCCGCGCGGCCGGTGAGCTTTTTTCCCCTCCGGGTGACGTGTCCCTCTTCAAATGACTATTAAGCAATCTCCTACAGTGGAAAAGTACAGGACGTACGTGAATCCGGCGTGTTGCGGAATCCAAGGCAGAAACTGTACAGGTTGACCAATAAGGTGAAGATCTGAAGAGCTTGCGCTTAGCATGATGTGAACGTTTGTATTCAGACTTACCACAAGCATTCCTGAGAAGTTCAGAGTAGTTCGCGAATCGCAAACTTCAACCTCCCCGTGGTCTTATATACACGCTCTGATGACGGAATTTTGTTATAAACTCGGTCCAATAATGAATGTCACGTCCTCACATAACATATCGCCGCCCACAAGTGCCAATTTTTCGATTTCAATGCGTTTCGGAAGCTTGGTCGTGAAATTCAGTGTTACCACGGATAAAGCAGATAACTGGATAAAGTAGCGGGAGCAAAGTGCCAAAATTCAGTTCTTGTCCGTACAACTCCATCCAGGAGAGGTTTTATTTAAGGAAACTTTCACAGGGTGTGCGTCTGAAGCACTGTGCTTAGTGTCTTTCACTAGTATGATCAGTACTGGACGGTTGTAAAGAGCCAATCACGCCGCCTGTTTCAGAACTCAAGTTGTGAATTACAGAGAAAGAATGGCGAACTCGAAGAAAAGGCGCTGGAAAAGACTAAAAATTGTAAAAATTGTTAACATTCGGTCGAGAAGCTGGACCTTGGTCACTATGTATACTTGTAGGTGAGATAGCGTAATTCTCAGTCGTCCTCGTTTTTCTTCATTTTTGCACTTCTTCGGAACAGCACATATTTCTTTCCGATATACTGACTGATTCTAGCGCCTATGACGGAGACTACGTTTACGAGCGGGAAAGCATAAAGTTATCAATGATGCAATGTACCAATGGACAATGCCTGGAGAGTACTATGCAATGAACCAGCAAGTCTTCCGACAATCGCTTGTACACTTGCGCAAATGTTAGATACCCACCTGCATTCTCAATTCTGAATCATCTAATACTTTTTGTAAAGCAGCTGTTAGCGTTCCACTAAGACTGTGTTGCTTCGCGCACTTCTTCAGTTACAGTATCTGCCAGAATAAATCCAATACATTCAAATCGGAGGTTTTGGCTGGCCAATCTTTGTGCAGCCCAAAGTCGGACAAATGGGCTCTGCAGCAGACTTTCACAAAATTCAATCCATGAGCCGGCATACCGCCTTGCTAGTGAGTCAAATCGTTATGAGCTGCCGAGGTGACGAGAGCTATCTCCAAAATGCTACCTTGGGTAACATTTGTCTCAAAATTCTATTCACACAGACGAAAACAAACTGAGATGAAGAAATCGCGGTTACTCAGGTTCAGTTCATCGCTGAGCTAGGAGGTTGTATTTGATTTCCGCTGTTCCTGCTCTGCTAGTTTCTTCGGAACTCCTAGTAATCACTTCTGAATTTTCTCGAATGAAGGTATGATCGTCCATGAAGAATATCAAAGGTTTTCTCGGTGGTATACATACGCACACCTTTCGCGTTTGCCCAAATTTGATCAAATTTGACCAAATTTTTGATGTTTTTGACCGCTCTTCCTCTCGCTATCCGAGGGAGCATGCTTTTTATGGGATTTATAAGCATGTGTACCAGGATTTCGATGCGGAACTCGTTTATCCTGATACTGCCAAATCCGTAGCCAACTTTATCGTGGCCCTCACCAAATCGTGGTGGATACGTTTTTTTTGTCGATACTCTCAGCAATCCTTAGGTTTTCACTAACAATCGACATCTATGAAAAGGTACTGTAATAGAGCCATACGACGGTTTGGCGATACATCCTTCCGATACAACAGATCTCAAAAAGAGTCCACCCGGCAGCGCGTGAGACTAGAAATTTCCCTCGTTTCGGATTAGATGGAGCCATTCACCAAATAGAAATCGTGAAACCATGAAACGATGAAATTAGAAGTAGTTTCCTAGTTTTTCTCTGTTTTTGTAACCTCGGCATTCTTTGTTCTTATTTGTGTTTGTTTCTTCTGCCGTTCGAGGTTGATAGGTGGAACATTTATTCAATCGGCCTAACGTTTCGACAAAATCGTCGTCTTCTGAGGCCTAAACGCGGTTCAAGGTTGAAATTTACGATCTAATCCACCAAGCGCCTTATCTCCTCTAGCGGTTCCGACTTTCCGTCGGGAGTCCCACCGAGAAACATAAGCAAAACGAATTTTGAACTCACCCAGGGTTCCACCGTTCGTGCGGGAATCCCGCTTCTGCACTAAAGCGCCAGTCAGTAAGAAATAAGACACACCGTAACGTCTCCTGATTGGCGTAATCGCTGGGAGACGCACGTACGCTTCATTCTACAGCTCGCAGTGCGGTATAAACGGTGAGAGATCACTTGTTATTGAAGGGCGTTCATCCCGGCCGTTCATCGCTGGATTTCTTGCGGAAATCCAGAATGCTTCCAATGCCTTCCTAGCACAATTTCCGTCTCATGCGCCAACACCGTACACCTTATTTCGAAATCAACGCCATTGTGCTTCTCAACCTTATGCCTTCCAAGAGCCATTGAACGAGTACCGCGCCTCATGCTAGCCAAATGTTCTTGATACGGATGGCTAAATGAGATATGAAATTAGATACAAAAGACGATGGCAAACCCGGAGCTTCAGTCACTAGCTCTTCTCATTGTCCAGTAAATGAATTGCTGCGGTTCTATGCCGCTATATTTATGCTCCAATCTGTGCATGTGTTTTATTTTCATTGAGACTGCATGAACTCAAAAAGCTCGTTATCCTCCTTGTGAACTCTGTCAAGCTCGTGCTTCATCCCGCCGATGTGTAGGAGATACAGAAGGCAGCCAAACTCAAATTGAATAACTTTCAGTTCTTTATTTTCAAATTCATGTTCTCTCCCAGCCTATCTCTCTCCCATTCACCTTTCAGTGGCGATATCACCACGATTGCAGCGGACCTCTTGTTGACGACTCCCTCCCCAGTTTATGAGCAGAATGCGACCCCCTCGTTCGGATAGTTTGAACAGACTCTTGACCCTGCTCGGAACGCCCCAATTAGCATCAAATTATGGTTCTACATATATAACTGTAGCAGTTATGGGTTTGCAAAAAGATATCTTTTGAGGAATGGTCATTAGATCGGTCTGGCCATTTAAAGGGAGGGGTAGTCTGATGCACGCGTCTTGCGACGCTGAGCTCAAATCCGTTTTCGGTTTTCCGACGAACGAAGTTACGAGGGATTCTTCTCACTGTGGCTATCTCACTGTGGCGCCCTCTGCATGCCCTGTCCCACACTGCTCGCGCATGAAAAGCCGCAGATAGCGCTTTTGCTTCATACGGGTGAGGTCGTATGTGTTACGTATAGTGCATGTCTGTAGCAAACTTTGCATTTTTTCAAGGCTACTCATACGAGACCAGGAAACGTTTATAATTGTCTTTCTGTTTCTACGCAAGCCAAGCTGGGAAAGGGGGATGTAGAGGGGCCACAGTGAGATAGCACAGTGAAAAATCCCTCGTAACTTCGTTCAGAGAATCGTTCGGCAAAAACCGAAAACGGATTTGAGCTCAGCGTCGCAAGACGCGTGCATCGGACTACACCTCATTTTAAATGGCCGGACCGACCAATTGACCATTCCTTGTCAGATATGAACATACCGTCATCATTTCTGTCCTATTTCAAAGGAACTGACTGAAATCTCTTGAGGTTGTGATGCTAGAATTAATCTTCCTGCATATGGAAAATGTGCACAATGCGAAGTGACACGTAATAACGATGGCCACAGCACGAAGAAGGTTCACCAATCACTGGAAGCTTTCAAATTTTCCTTTTTGAATTGCTCTAGAGGATTGTGGAGAAATTGTCAGGACGTAATTACAGAATAAGGGAACAAAAGCGAGCAACAGCCCCAAGATTTATCACAATGCAAACCATCGCTGCGATCGAAGTGCGAACTATTTCGAGATCAGAAGATCAGTATCGCTTAACTGGCAATGCAGGATATGAAGCGTTTTTGAGCAATGGAAGTGAACATTGATGCTTCAATATAACACACACATGAATCAGAAAATAAGTTGTTTTTTAGAAATGAAACGGAACCAGCTCTGATTTTGTGAATCGAAGTATCAATTGTAAATAGAAGCGCACGTAACAGGATGTGGAAGTTCAAAGTCCTTCCTTGGATAGATTTGAACAAGGATTGAGCTTAATGTTGATAACGAGTCTTCTAGAACTCAGCCTGCCGTGTGCACGAAACACGTCAGCCGCTGAGCATAGACATACAGCTATCCGCTCGAAATCACTTCCACACGGATTGTTCAGTCATATTAACAACGAATAATATGAAACTCACTTTTCAGATGGCTTATTAGGATATCTACGAGGTCGGTTGCAACTATGAACAGTGCGTTGACGAGAACAACTTTGTAATTGAAGCGTCGGTTATGTGCATTTACAACAAAAAGTAAGGAATAGCTTTAGCTTAGTTTTCAAGTAATCCTTTGATTTTTCTTGATTTCTTTTGATTGACTGATTCTCTGAACCCTCTTCTGTGATTTCGAAATGAAATTCAGCAATCGCCTCTTCGACGACCGCAAAAGATTGGAACAGAGACGTTTAACGAACAAGAGTCATTTCCACTATGCCACGCATTGGAAACCCATCCGTTCAGAAAATCAAACACTGCTGCGTGTTCCCGAAAAGAATTTCACCGCAATATAAATCAAACCACTCAGTGTAACCATTTGCCCCTCGAAATCTAATCCGATTGCATAACTAGCGCTAGAAGATGTTCCCTGATCTCTGTGCCATTGTCAAAGTTAATCGTGAAATTTTAGCGAACACTGCCAATAACATCGCATGACTCGCTGTCCCTCACTATTCACCCTGCATAGACCAAGGAAACAAATCGACTAGAGATAAAAAGTCAGGGCGCGAACACAAGCTATTCAAACACTGGTGATTGATCTGTCGTTAGCATCAGAGCCAGGATCAACCGTCTGTCCGCAGTATTTGAGCGAGGAGTTCGCAATTTGCTGTATACACACATACACTACACATACACACATACATATATACACTGAAACACTTAGAATAGTTAACACAGGAGTACGTTGTACGCGAGAGGGCGCAAACGCCATATATGTCGCGATTGGGAAGGACAACAGGACGGCACCACACAAGGCAAGGCCTTAGAACCGTTTCCTTGCACTTTTGAGTTACAACAGTGTCGCGTCTCCGCGTTTGGCGCTCCTCCTTCCCATTCTAGGAAGGACCACCTCATGGCATTTGATCCCGCCATGGCTTTAATTGGGTGCAAATGCACTATGCTCGGGATGTATCCTTTATATCAGCTAATCCTGTATAAAATTACCAGCTATAAAGAAACTCGAATGGTACAGTGTATGGTTCCGGATGGAAAAGACGCTTCCTGATCAAAAGTTTGCATGATTAATCCCTTATCAACACGTTGTTGAACATTCCGACTCGAGTGTACGAATCACTGAATGTATAATGTGAAATTTACAGAATATTTTCGCATCCCATAAGCAACTATGTTTATTATTTATTTGTTCGTTTGTTTCACTGAGCTTGAAGCCTGCATCATATTCCCGTGGAAAGTTGTCCTGATATCGTCGGGGTAACAGGTTATTATAAAGCCTTCGATAGATTGAGCTGTGTTCTCTGTCCTTTTCCATTGGCTAATTTGGTTCCAGCAATTCTTGATTCCGTTTCAAACTCAGACGAAAGTGAGTTTTTCCTTCTGCTCCCCTCCCTTCCCTTTTGCTAATCTTATAGGCAAGATTCGGGATAAAATAGGTGTGGAAAAGCGTTCAGTTATGAAGCTAGAGGTGGGAGGTGGTCTGGAAAAGAGAAGGAAAGCAAACGAAACCACCGATTACGCCCCGCACAGAGACCTCCCCTATTTCAGCCGCATTCCACCTTGGGATAGAGAAGGGCGCGTTGGACGAGTTTCACGAACCTAACTCTAGTTGCTCCAGTGCCAATGACATTGGGTCGCAATGGGACCGCTGCCTCAAATGCGCCCGCGCTTTCCAAGCAGCGCCACGTGGAAAGCGACAGCGAATGGTATTAGAGACAGGGTCAACCCTACGTTGTTACGAGTAACAACGGGGGGTCGTACTCAGTTGAGCTTGGAGGGGGGTCGTACTCTCTCGGTGGCCGGCAGTGGGATTCTTGGTGATATCCTACTGATCATGGATAGTGGTACGAAGGGGAAGAGCAAACGCAGCACAGAAAGTGTATTATGTAGTGTATATTAGTGCAATTATGCAAAGCCTTCTCCCTGCAAGGACGCAGTCATGAAGTGGAAGATTGCAGCATCGTCTGAAAAAAGTACTCGCACCATGACATGGACAGCCACGAGACCACATATGAAACTATTGCCTGTGAAAACATGGATAATAGCCAGCACGTTACGTTTGCGCAAGATGACTGATACTAGAGCATCTATAAACCACGCTTCCCTCTAAATGAGCTTTCGAATCGAGAAGGGCGCCCGAGGCGTGGCGCGCACCAAGGCAAGGGATGTAGTGCAAGCGCATGCTCGAAGCTTTCTAGCACATCCTAATTAAACATGAAATTGGTCTTCCAAGAAGTTACGGGCAGTGAAACCTAAGAAAACCCGCGTTTTCGGAAAATGGCTTGAAGAATACCCCTCAAAAAAAGTAACAACGGGACTAATTTTTGAACTGCTGACTTTTCAGGAACGCTTGGTGCTCGTTAGAAAGCTTGAATCCTGTAGTTTGTTATACGTGTTCAGCTTCCCAAATGAATGACTTTGAAGGAAGTTATGATCGTTTGAAGGTAAAAAAGTCGCGTTTCAAAAAATATTAGGTCGGTCCATAAGTCTTGCAACAAACTACATTTAATGCTATAGAATTTTAGGGAGAACTCCTGAAAATCCGCAACATATTTCCTGACGTAGCATCAACCTTTGCAATTTCAGCCAACGGTCCAGCTCGTTGTCTGCTTACTTATTATGGATATTACACCGATTTCGCGAGAGGGCTCTCGGTGCCCTTAATTTTTACGAGTACT
>MU869234.1:37868-49985 GCA_036418205.1 Ostertagia ostertagi
TTATATTCTGACAATCTTGGTCATAAAAAAAAGAGCAGTAGAAGTAAGTACAGACCCACACATATAGCAAGACATATGTTTTTAGTGGAGCAACCGCGTCAAAAATAATTTTGAGGTTCACTGCAGCAAAAGCAACTGAAACTTGCCTTTCATCGCCAGAAAACGTCAATTCGATCGATTTTTACAGACCCTTCTGATAGGTTGACACATGGGTAATTAAAGCTCAAAATTCACGGATTTGATGTGAGGCGGCGGCGCCTGCAAAATCGCCGTGGTCCCACGCGGCGCAAAAACCCAAAACGCGCGTTGTCGTCAACGTGTTAAAAAAGTGGAGTGGTTTTCACAAGAGGTTGTTTTTGACGGTCCTTCGATGATTCTAGTTTGGCGAAAGTTTAACGAAAGTGGCTTGAAACAGACATGAAGGGAAAAGTGCTGACACAGAACAGCCACGATGATGAGGGTAACGTCATTTCGAACTGTCTTGGGTATAAGATTCAAAAAGTCTCAAAACTTTTAGATATTATAATATTGCATGGAGAGGTTGCGAGGAGTCAGTGCCTAGCGTTGGCAGCAGTGATCAGTTTAAACCTTCGCGCTGCGCTTTTCTAGAAATTTAAAGACATTCGCCCACCTCAGGGGGGATCCTATGCGGCCCCCGCCTTCACGACGTCTAAGAAGGCTACCCCAATACGCTCTCTCCGCCCTACCCCGACCGTTACCCTCACCATCATATCTGTTCTGTGCTATTGATTTGAATTCTGAGACCACTCACCACTTGTCCCATCATGTCTGTTTCAAGCTACTTTCGTGAGACTTCCGCCAGACTAGAATCATCGAAAATTTCAAAAACAAGCTCCTTTTCCAGAACCACGACGCCTTCAACTTCGAAAATTACGACACTGTTCGCAATTTTCCTGGAGTATTGTTCTTGCTCAATCGCGAATGCGAGCCCCTTCCAGCAACTGCAAATCGACCTTCCACTCAAAACCGCAAATGCGACCTCCTCGATGAAATATTGCGGACGGATGGTTGACCCTGACTCTGATGCTAACGATAAATTGACCACCAGTGTTTGATTAGCTGCCGTTCGCGCCCTGGCTTTTATCTCTCTTTATCTTGTGTTATCAGTCAAGGGAGGGAGAATAGTGAGGGACAGCGAGTCATATGCAGTTACTAACAGTGTTCGCTAAAATTTCACGATTAACATTCACAATGGCCCAGAGACCAGGGCAACATCTTCTAGTTCTAAACATCGAAGAGAAGCATTGTTTTCGATAGACTATTCCTTGTACTTAGCCCAACCCACATTTCGCTGGATACATAGAACTGGGGAATCGCCGAATGGTCGGACACATCTTCATCCATGACAATACTTCCACTATTTCTGACTGTTGGAATCTTATACTCAAAATGAGGTTTCCATTTGACAAACACTTCACAGGGTCCACAACATCATTTTAGGAAGACAGAAATCCTGCTCGTCGCTGAGGACAAAGTTTCCTCTCGCCTTCGGTCCATGTTAGCCGTTAGTGTGCGGAAGCCAGTTGGGCCATCCTGCTCTTGAAGCCCAACAATGGCTTCTTGTTGGGATATCATCCGTAATATTCACCAGGTCGCGGCCGATGTTGGGCTGTGCTTGGACTTTCATATGATTAGGTTCAAAACCAGAAAAAATCGTCTCTTAGTTGGGATGTCGGGGACGGGACGTGCCAACCACCCTTCGAAGTATTTGAGGAGGGCCAATTTTCTTGTGAGAATACTTTTTGTGAATGATCATTCTTCTTATGCTTACTCGACTCCAAAACGCTAAAAACATTCGATAATATTGCTTCCGTAGAGACTGAACTACTAAGAAACAATTTCAATTTCGTATTCCGGATTGTAGGGTTTAAAAAAGGACCTCCCATGGAAAAACTGCTTCCTTTGCATATGAATTCATTTTGAAATTACACATTACTCAATGGTTGAACTAAAATTAACAGAAACAAGTAAACATTGAAGAGTAGGAATCATAATGATGAGGGAAACAAAAAGTTTCCACGCGCCATTACTTGATAAAAATCTTATTTCTTGAACATGGTTATAGATTTTAAATTATTCTCCCCATCGTATTCTGGACTTGATTTTGTATGTATAGTATAAATTTGAGGCAATTTCGTATGTGTCGGCCGCGTTATATCGAAAATAAAAAGAGCTTCCAAATGCCGCTACTATATGCTGCAATTCTTCATCAAAGTGGTGAAATTCTTCGCGGGAACAAGCAGCAATGTTTGATTTTCTAAACGGACGGGTTTCGAATGCATGGCATAATCTAATGGGACTGACCTTTGTTCGCGGAACGTCCCTGTTTCAATCTTTTGCGATCATCAAAAAAGGCGACTGCTAAACTTTATTTCGAAGTTTCAGAAGAAAAATCAGACAATCAAAGGAATGAAGGGGGATTGCGCGGCACTTCGCAAAGAAGACCTACACATTTGGCATCCGGCATATTGCACACATTAGGAGTATTTTCACATCCATTTGTGTCTCCTAACTCATACAGTGTGGTGCCAACGGGAACTCTGTAACAGGAGTATTTCTATAATTCTTCTATAACTGACAACATACATACTTGAAAACTTTGCAGGTATTCCTTACTTTTTGTTGTAAATACACATAACCGATGCTTCAATTACAAAGTTGTTCTCGTCAACGCACTGTTCATAATTGCAACCGACCTCGTAGATATCCTGATAAGCCATCTGAAAAGTGAGTTTTATATTATTCAGAATGGAGAATGCAGGTGGGTATCTAACATTTGCAAAAGTGTACAAACGATTGTCGTCGAACACTTGTTGGTTCATGGCATAGTACTCTCCAGGCATTGTCCATTGGTACATTGCATCATTGATAACTTTATGTTTTCCAGCATCGTAAACGTAGTCTCCGTCATAGGCGCTAGAATCAGTCAGTATATCGGTAGAAATATGTGCTGTTTTGAAGACGAGCGAGAATGGAGAAAAATGAGGATGGGAGGGAATAATGCTATCTCACTCACTAGTATACATTCTGACCAAGGTCCAGCTTCTCGCTTATCGAATGTGAACAATTCTTCGTCATTTCCAGTGCCTTTTCTTCGAGTTCGCAATTCCACCTCTGCAATCCACAAATTGAGTTCTAATTCAGGCGGCGTAATTGGCTCTCTTCGAATGGTGATTCTCTCGGAATGGGTCTTGTGTGAGTTCACCTTGGCTGCCCACAGCTTAGAGGCCTTGCGAAATGACCTAAGTTTGAGGAAACGTGCCCTGTACTCCATGCAATAATCATGCTATCTGGCATAGAACTTCCGTTCAACTGATGACAACTTTTTGTATTCTTGTTTATTCTTATAATTGAGGGTTGCGCGCTAATGCAGGTACTGCAGATCATCTTTTTGTTCTTCTCCTATCGCTTCCCTTGCGCTTAATTACTGTGTCTATCCCTCTTAAACTTCCCCACTTTGTCTTTTGAAAGCACCCTGCCATGGCCTTGACTGCAGTGATGCTCCTTCTTTACAGCGTGCCTCATCCTATTCTTTAATGCTCCTCGCGGTGATTTGCCCCGGTCTTCTAGGTCTGCATAGTGCATACTTTCAGGTGCGATGTATGGCATTCTCAGTGCGTGCCCGATCAGCGCAGACACTGCCGTCGAGCCTTCAGCTGAACAAGGACGGTTTACATTACCGCCTAACGTTGTGAACCGTCCTTGTTGCGCTCCTAATCCTGTCGCGCAGCGTCTAGCCACATTCCCATCCTTATTTCAGCGGATTGCGAGTGCCTCTCGTGATCCTTGCCTACAACTCAGCACTCAGTGATCATCACGGTTATCGTTGCCCATGCTCTCGAGCGTCCTGAAGCGTCATCTGTCACATAGGATATCGAACTCCCTTCACTCCATCTGCGCTGTCTTTATTCGAGTCTCAATGCTAAATGCACTCTATCATCAGCGCTGAGATCGCTCCTCACTTCCCAATCACCTGCCTAAAGGCGAATCGGAATTAAAGTGAACATCCGTAGCAGAATTTTGGGTATAAACTTAAATTTCTTGCGCTAGCTCCCTCTACATCGGGTAGACTGATTGCTGGTGCCGCTTTATGTCATGCGCAGTCAACTTGATCCCACGGTAGCAGGTTAGCAGGTTCACTCCATAGCGCCCACGTTCTTGCCTTCTGTTTGTTCTCCAATCATCCGGGATCCCTCTTCCACGCTTGTGCTCAAGAAGCGGGTGAACTTTACATTGCTTTTCAAGCGCATACCACGTCTCCGTTAGTATCTGAAAGCTTCTGAAGACTTCCCAATCTCCATATTCCCTATTGTTAGACGGATCTAGCCCTTGCCTAGGCTATTCGGGGGGGGGGGTTGCTCGTTGTCCAGAAGTTTGTTGTTGTGTTCTTTCCACATCCTTTTCGGTTTGATTGGTTTCCTCAAAATACCACCAGTGATCCTCACGTTCTTCACCGTCCTCTTGAGTCACTGGATGAAATTGAGCCACCGTGGCGATAACTTCTTTGCGTTTCCGCTTCCTAGCTTTTTGTAGGGGATGTTCATGTCAGTGTCATTCGCCTTAGAAACGGCTCTCCTGTCGAGTGTCTTGCGGTTTTGTATTGAACGAACCAGCCCCTCCTTTTTTTGCTAGAACTTATATTCACCCTCCTTCGCTTCACATCTCGTTGACATTCTGCTCTACATTTACTCAATCCGCGATATGCGAACGGTACAAGAATCTATGTCCGCGACCAGCTATTTATATCATTCATTTGAGATCTTCTTTCGGCTACTGATGCAGCCTCCAGCACCTTATTTCCGCTCCATTCCTATCTTTGTCTTCTTGGAAAGGTTTATGGCAATGTTCGCGCTGGGAGGTTTACGCTGAAGCAGTGCTGTAACTTACCCCACTAAATCTTCATTTTCACAAAACGTGCTGCATACCGCTCAGCCTTGGATTCTAGTCAAATCCGAGTCCCTCTCCCTTTCCTCTTCGTCATCCTTCACTCCTATTTGTCTAAATTCCATACCCTTTATAGGCCACTCTTGTTACTACCGATGCGGCTATCCAGATCTTCCGCTACGGCGAGTGGTTACCTTCGACGTGATGGCGTTATCATTGCTCAGGAAGAGCTCATTTTTCCCATGTTCAAGGCTACTCACTTGCGATGCTTACATGAATTATCAGTGAGTAGTTCTTTCGTAGTCAATCCTCACAAATATGATTCGATCGCTGATTCTATTCACAGCAGAAATGCACTCTTCGAGAGGCTCCCCTACCGTTATGGCCACATAGTTAAAGCGAGAGATTACGATAAAGTGCGTATGCAGCGTGGAAGTACATGCACCATTGGAAGCAGTAGTCAGGGGCCCAAGGAAACGAAATGTTGCGTTTTTGTGGTCAAAGGTGCGCTAGTTGCAGCGTACAAGGCTTGCCATTCCTTTCTGAGCCCCGCCACGGTCTGTGCTCCGCCCCCAGCAGCAGCGCCCTTCGATTGCCAATGTGACGAGATATTCCACTTCCAGAGTGTATCCTATAACTTTTCATGGGATGCGTGATCAATCAAAGCATGATGCTTGCTGAAATGATAGAGGCTATCAGCATAACATGTGCAAACGACCTCCTAATTGGTTGCTAGCTCGTCCATTATCGGAGGTCAACGGGCAAAGAAAGGGGTCCCATTTTGCGCCTTCTTGACGGATTTCTTTGCTTTTTTCGCCACTGGGGCATTATTCAGCATCTCCACTTCCACTATGAACCCAGTCCAAACTTATCGTAATCCCTCGCTTTATGGTCGGTATCTTCACCGTTGTGAGTCATTTCTCGCCCCCATTTATTTAAACTTAGCTCACCTCCAACGCCTTCCCTGAATACAGAGGATCTTACTCACTGGCGATCAGATCACATCAGCCACTTTCCGAGACTTTCCAGTGATATCCGATGTACAGAGTTTCGATTTAGAACATTATCTTCGATCGAGGCCTTCTGCTCCTCGGCTTGGGTCTTATGATGGTAGTGGAATATTCTTGCATTTTTGAAGAGCTTAGTCCATGCCGCGGCAGGGGCCAAGGCCAAGCTTCAATGGTGTAAACGTGAGACCACACTCTCTACAACTCGGCTAACTGTGCTCTCGATAGCCTCATGTGCTTACAACACATAGTGATAGTACTTCTTAACATTACAGTAACTCCTTTCTATATTTTTTTCTTAAATTCGGCAGAAAGTTTCTTCCCGATAACATTAAACAGATGTCGAATTGATTTTGACTGCTAAGTTTCAAGAATGCTGGGTCGAGTCTTGTCTGGGGCAAAACAAAGTGGTAGTGCTGTTCACAACCCAGCATTCTTGTAATGCTAGCCGGTTGAACTAATAACATTCGGACTGACCATCTTGTATAATTTTTTTGCGGCTGGAAGGTAGTTGCCTTCGTAACCTGGCGACATTCCCTCAGCGAGCAGAGTTCGAAATCCGTTATGAAATTCTAGAATTTTTGAGCGAGTGGTGTCATCCATGAAGCTTCCGTGTTTCTGACAGAACTCTACAATACCAAAACAATGTTACAAAAAACCCTACACGGTTCGAAAAAAAAGTATGAAAATAAGCTGGGTCAACAACAAAGACTTGGCCCGCAGGTTACGTGCAGTGTCAAAACCATCTAGTCTTTGCACTCTTCAACTTTTCAAAATCATCTGCCTTCTGGACTGTGCTGCATGGATCCAACTAAATGCTATTCAGAAGACTGTTTGTCTGGCGGCTACGCCGATGGAAGGGTATTGAAACGGCAAATAAGTCTCCTTGAGACTTTATCGAAATTTGGCATTGGGTCGAGCCGACCAGTAGAGAAGAGCTAACTGTGGAGCAGTCTTTTTCCTTACTTTGGATCTTGTCCACTACATATGAATTTTTTGAAACAGCCAGTTCAGTAAACTATAATCCATCTGTGAGCTCAATATTCTCATAATAAATAAAACTTGCAGGTTGTTACAGGGAATTTCCGGGCTGACCGAGGGGTTTTTGTCAGTGATGTAATGCACTACTTTTGAACTAAACCCTGAAAGTGAGATCAAGAATACGAGAGAGAGAGCCCGACTATCGCAGTGAAAGTTGACAGGTGCATTTTTAAGTGCTCCTTTTCCATTTTCCGACCTTTTTTTCCTCGACCAGCTGCGCCATTAGTGATCTTCTTTCAATGTATTTTTGAAGAACCCTCTGCACAGTTTTGATGGACTCCATAAGAAATGAACAATGCCATTGTTGCACACCCTGTCTCGCGTGTGCAAATGATTGCAGATTGTAATGGATAAGCATGGCCATTTCGAAACATAAATAGTTCCACACATTAGGCTACTTTCATACTTCGCGCCGTCGCACACGTTGCGGTCCTTGCGGACGATGCGGAGGGAGTGAAGGAGTCGCAGGGAGTGAAGAGCGTCAACACGCGCACTGGCGCATGACGTGTCTTGGCGTACAGTCGCAGCTCTCGATCGATACATTCAACTTAAATACATTCTGTCCATTTTTTAAAAAATGTTTTGCATGTCGTCTCGCTTTCTGTTGTGTTTTCTGGCTTAGACTTTTCCTTTATTGCATAAGCAATGTTTTTCAGTTGTTCCTAAACGAGTAGCGCTATGTAGTTGCATCTGAACGGGTGCTGAGCCCCAAAGAAATCAGTAAGCAAAGGAATATTTTTCATACAAAAAAGGAAAAATTCGAAGCAAAGATAACGAACGAGAGCGAGATGACACACAAAACATGGGAAATAAACAGCAAAACATACTGGAACTGAAATTATCGATCGGAGGCTACTGATTGCATGCCAAGTACGTGTTGTGCGCTAGTGCGCGTGCTGACGCTTCTCATTCTCTTCGCACCGTCCGCCACAACCGAACGGCTCAAATTATGAAAGCAGCCTTACAAGGGAGGTCGTTCAGGGTGTGCCAAGCTTTTTCAAAATGGTTTCTTGCATGATATAGGGGCACATGCGGGAACCACAGAACCATGGTTCATTTTTCCTGAACGGCCCTCTGAATACCAGAAAAGGGGGTCCCTAGTTCGATTCCTCGTGGTGACAAATTTTTGCATTTCGAGTTGACGTTTCCAATAAAAGTTAGTTTCGATAACGTCAACTCGAAATGCAAAAATTTGTCACCACGAGGAATCGAACTAGGGACCCCCTTTTCTGGTATTCAGAGGGCCGTTCAGGAAAAATTAAACATAGTTTTATGGTTCCCGCATGCGCTTCTATATCATGCAAAATACCATCATTTGCCCATACTAATATTACTGACAGGGCGCGAGCTGATGCTCCGCAAAACTAGTGGAACCTTTGGCCTCTGAAGAAGACGAGAAGGTCGAAACGTCAGGCCACTTAATGAAAGGTTCCATTTACAATCAACCTCTGTGGGAAAAAGCTTGGCACATCCTGAACGACCTCCCTTGTTAGCGAGGCTAGTTTACAAGTGGCCTGCCTGCACAACTAATCAATAGGAATTAGAAGAAAACATCTGGCTTTTGAATTCTGGTGAAAGGGATTTTCGGACCTCCACTACACATATTTAAAGAATTTTGACAGCGAGCTAAAATCTGGCTGGTGATCAGAACACAAGTAGCGCACTCTACTCTGATGAAGACATCGAAAATTGTTATCAGTCTCTCCAATGAAGAGAACAAAAGGTACCGCTATTTTGAGCATCTGAAAACATTTCGGAGATGTAGGTTGTCCCATAAGTTCGTGCCACTTTTTTGCACCTCATGCCAAAACTACATTTAGCGATTTCTGAATATGAGCAAGTAGGCTACGAAAAGCCCACTTCGTGGAGTAACCTATACGCGAACCATGCCCACCTTAGCTGCTTTCTTCGAACTTAAAACCGAAAACGAAGAGAGCCATGTTTTTCACACTTTGAATTATGGACTTCTGCTGAGCCACAAATCGGTCGAACCCAGGAGTTACGTTTGCTTAGTGTACACCTCTTCGTCGTCGTTCTCCATGAGGTATCAAAATGGTGCAACCTGCTTCTCTCTGGAGACTACAGCCTCGAGAAAATCCTGACCTGGAAAGGCAATCGGTGTCCGATTTGGACCTGCTGTGCTCCCATTAAAAGCTACCCGCACGAGTGACCGCCACACGCAGACGTTTCAGGTACACGATTGATAGAGGTCTGCACTCCTCTGGGAAATTATAGAGGCTTGGACAAAGAAATCCCCATGAATTGACCGTTAATCACAAGAGTGCAACACGAGTTCTGTCATAAATTATTCATCCCTACGCGTCACCTACGCTAAACAACGGCGTTACTGCTGATGAGAAGTGGTTGTTCTATGCTATAGACCTGCGGAAGCATCAGCGGCTAGATCGATCAAAAGGGGTTGAAAAACTGTCAAATACAGCAAGCCGTGTTGGCTCACGTATGGGGAGCAAATCTCGAAGAAGCCACCGAGAACTTCTCCACAGCTTCGGCCTTGTAACAGCCTAGGTCTCCTTCAATCAAGGCTGGAAGCTGGTCAGAAAACTCCAACTATTACGCCCAAAATTTAATAAAGTACGTCCGCTCCGCGACAACCGAGACCACGTGTTTCGTAAATGGCACGGCTCTGGATTTCGAAGCTTAGTTGAGAAGTGCAACCAGATCCATCGTACAGCGGTGATCAGCCTCCCTCCAAAGGCCAACTATTCATCTTGCTAAGTAATCATCTTACTGACGAAAAATACGATTCAAAAAAGGAGCTCGAAATCGACCTCACAGCCTTTTCCAGCTTGAAACTGCCGAACTTCTAGGAGCACGGCGTCGACACTCTGGTGGATCGTTGGCATCAAGTCACTGATAGCAACAGTCCACATGTTGATGATGGATATTGCTTTTTGTTGAGATAACCTTAACTCAAAAAAATGTTCGAAAGTGGCACGAACTTTTGGGACGACCTAATAGTTCTTCTACTAAAGCTTTGAAAAGGTACTCTTCGAAGAAGTGATCGAAACGTAGCCATGCAAATTCACTACAAGGTGGGCGTAAATTAAGGAAATCGCGGTGCTCGAAAAAAGCTTTAATTTTTCTCACTAGTTCTTGTCGTATGACGGCAGTGATGCAGTGGCAAGTGGCATGCGCACCACGTGCGCGGTCGGGGATCGACCCTAATCGTGCCTCGCTTCGCCATCCAATCCTTCCGTCTTCCGCGGTGTACTAAGGACACCAAACACGACTGACATCAGCCGGCCCCCAGTCAGACTACTTGATCGGCGATCTCCCATTCAAAACGCAACTAAGAATGTATAAAGAAGGACAAGGATCGCGTGCCCAAAAAAGGATGACAATGACAAATGTTCCCGTTCCTTTATCCTTATTCTTGTTTTGCGGTTAAGCACAGGTGCCTGCTCAATTCACTATCCTCAGTGTCACCTGTCGTCAAACACCAAGGCTTTTTGACACGGTGGGGAACTAGCGTAGGGTTGACAGATGAGGTGTAACAGCACTCTCTGGAGCGTCCCGAAGTGAATAAGATCGTTGTGCAGAAACATTCGAAGTTCCTAGTAAAAGGATGCTTTTTGGGCGGGCATACGCGGACAACCATCCACTGTCGCACTGCTGACGGGATGCCATTTCCACAAGATTGCTCCAGATCCATAGGCATCAAAAACTTTCACTTCACGAGGGGGCCATTATCGTGAGCGAGGCTAATTAAATGATAATTTATCCCGATATATACTCGAAGAGCTACATCCTTAAACCGCAGGAAAAACCTTAAGATGACCTCTAATAAATGAAGTCATTAAGGGAAAACATTTGCGACTGCGTTTCTGGTGGCAGCCCTGTGATGCATCTCCATTGCCACCATTTGAAAGAGCACCGGGATCAACGATTTGCGTGGAGTCCGTAAGGAACAAGTCACGGTGCACAATTCTGGGGTTGAGCACCACAACCTTCTCCCTACTTGCTGCATACAATATTCTTCACAGGAAACCCCGCACAGACGCTATTGAGAAGTTCATAACAGGCCTTTCAGCTTTGAACTGTGTACTGTGTACTTATCCTATGATAGGCGATTATCAAAGAGATGGGTGTTCTAGTTTTGGTATGTACATATTTGGCGTCGCAATAATGAGCGTCTCAATGAGTTCAATAACATGTCGACGATACCGTATGACCGAAAAAGCTTGCGTAGAATAATGACCAGGTGGATGAGTACAGTATCCGAAAACTCGTTCAGTTAAAAGGCAATACCCAGTATTCAGAGATACTCTTCCTTCTTAATCCTGAATTACAGCACCGTAACTCCTGAAAACCTGCAGTTGCTCTCTTCTAATTTAGTTATAACGATGAAAATGGGATATTGTTGAATTCGTTCGAGAGAGCGATGGAGCCTTTCTTAAATGACTATTGCAATAAGCAAAACCTCTTACAGTAGAAGGAAGATTAGACATACGTGAATCTGGGGCGTTGCGGTATCCAAGGCAGAAGCCGTAGAGGTTAAACAATAAGGAGAAAATCTAAAGAGTTTGTGATTTGATCGACATAAACTGGAAGTTTGTGTTTAGACTTACCACAAGCATGCCTGCGGAGTCCAGAATGGTATCCGATGTGCAAATGTTACGCTCGGTCTCAGCTTTTATTCTCACACAACGGTGACGAAATTTGTTTTCACACTTTCATCGGTTAACAAATGTCACGCCCTAACTATCGTATCGCCTTCCCCATGGTTCCCTGTTCTGAATTTTGAATGCCACTGCGTAGTTCAAGCCCAGCGAAAGCGATGTGTAAAGTTTTCAAAGTTCGTCAGTCTACTGGCTTGTTTCCGTGCATGAGACGAGATTCTTGTATTCACTAATAAGGGAAAGGTATTAATAGGCACAGGATCACTTACAAGGGCAGGTCTTTCAGGTGACCCGCGCTTTCTCAAAACGGTTTTTTGCATGATGTAGAGGGATGTGCATGGAGTACAGAACTGTAGTCCATTTCCGCTAAATGGCCCTCTGAATGCCAAAAAAAGGAGTGGGAAAGTGGTCCTTGGTTCGATTCCCCGCGGTGACAAAATTTTTGCATTGTGATTTGACGCCACAAAATTGGCACCAAAGAACGTCAACACCAGAAATTGATGTCATAATTACAATTAGGCTTA
>MU869235.1:0-10164 GCA_036418205.1 Ostertagia ostertagi
AAAATGCTACATTTCTTTCTGTCATTCTTCATAGAGTAGAAATTCCCCAAATAATTTCAGAACTACCACATCTGCCACCAGCAGTATTCCTTTGTCCAATGACAAAGCTTCTACCTAGTCATTATTCTGTGCGATGAGCTTTCGTGACTTGGACGCCATCTGAATAGTGAAACCTGATAATTTTCACGACGGTACCTATTTTTTGAAGTGAAGCCTATTATTTCATCCTTGAATTTTGTCCTTTCATGGCACGCAACGAGACCAATTTCCTCCACGAACACAGCCTCTTGCTTCCATCCACTATTTGAAGTCACCGAGAACGGTGGAGAGAAACCGCCAAAGGTTTTGCAAGGCTTTTCACTATTATATACCATATATCTGACCTCACGGACGAAGGTGGTATTCACGGTCTGAGAATCAACGAACTCTACCCAGTCCAACTTAGACTCACACCGTTCTGCAGTCGATTAGAGGATTCCACGATGAGGTCGAAGGGCGAAAAAAGAAAAACCTAGTGAAAAAACAAGCGAGCCCCCTAAGGGTACGGTTCCCAGCCGTTGATCTTTGCTTGATCCTATACACCGAGATTCGTCCCAAACTATCTCTCCGTGCGTAGTTTGAAGCGGTTGGCACAAACAAGACTTGCTCTGAGATACGCCATGCACGCGCTGTGGTTCAAAGTTGCAAAGTTATTTGGAAGTCTATTTCGTATTGCCATGATTTGGGCGGAAGTGGTGTAGTGGCAAGTGGCACGCTTACCACGCGAGCGGTCCGGGATCAAATCCTGGGTCGTGTTAATTGGTACCAGACTTGTCTGGGAGGATAAAAAACACTGACTTGTACATCGGCTGGCCCCCGCAAGTCATTGTATAGGCCACATCGCATTCAAACGCCACTACGAATGTACAAATGGAAGTAGAATGCGTGCCGCATCCCAAAAAGGGATTGATCAACGGCAAATGCTTTATCCTTTTTTATCCTTTTATGAACTTGCTCAATTTTGGGCACTGTTACCACGCCCTATTATTTTGAGTTTATAACGACTTCATGTTCTTTGTGAGCGTTCCTCCCCAGCCCTTCATCCACCGACCAATGACGCTACCGCCGCGATTTCGGCTGCGGGTCCTCGAGATTGCGACCCCTCCCTCGGCCCCCAAAATGCGACCCCCTCGTTCGAATAGTGCGAACGGACGGTTGACACCTGCTTTCAAGACTAATACGTGGGAATACTTATGAACAGCGCGGAAAGCAAAAGACCGGAACCTAATAACTAATTATTTTAACGACAATAATGAGGTACAGTGAACTTCGTGCGCAACTTCAACACGCTCAACTGCAAATCTAGGGCAAACGACGAAGAAGAATTGCCTAAATGCGACCCATTGTGCTCCGCCCCCTGCCCCGACACTGTTTCTCCGTACATGTTTCAAGTTTCCCTTCTCAATTTGTATTCGGCGACATCAACACTACTACTTCCTCGTAATCCTCCTCTCTGCACCTCCGCCTTCCCTCCGTGCGAGTAAATCCAATTAATGCTGGAAAGAAAGCCATTCTAGCAGTCATAAAGACCTTCACATTAGGATTTGAGACACTAATCCCTGATTTGGGCTGGGTGCCAAATAACAATGGCCATTTCCTTAATGATGGTGGCTCTAGTAGTGCAGCGCAATTCCTCAATATGCACTAACAACACCCCAGAAAACCACATTGGGTCGATGAAAAACAAAGTTGATAACAACGCAGGAAATTGAGCCGTGTTTTTGGGAAGCGCCCCTTTCGCCTTTCACTCCCAAATCTTAAAAGCGTTTGAATGAGCATTCTACCAACTATCAGTGTCCCATGATAGTCCCCTGACGTTCTAGGTTGGGATACTGGTCTCTGAGACAGATTAGGTTACTGAATAGCAAAAGCAATAGACCCTAGAGTGCTGAGGTTTTAGCTTGGCCGTGGCAGCTTCTTAGCCACAGCAGCATGTGGTCCCTCTGGCCGCTGTACTAGCTCAAGGGAAACAAACAGACGGAGTAAAAATATCGAATTAAAAATGGTAAAAGGGGATAGGGAAATCAAGAATAGTTCGACTTTCGCCTCGCACGGCCCCTCAGATGGGAGTCAAACTAAAAGAGTTAAACTTCCTCCAACTCTTCAGTGAGGAGGACTTCTTACCTTCCTACTTCTTGCTTCTAACCCACTACCTCAAATCAGAGGAAAGAAAAACTGCATCTAGTTTTTCTTGGACCTCAAGGTACCGCAATCCCGCGAATTAATACTCATTAACCCTTACCCCTACACATCCGGTCAGTATTTCCATATCGATCGAAGCCCCTTTAGCCCTGCTGTTCTCAGACGAGAAGTCATGACAGTTTGATTGTCATCGGCCGGGCCATGAGTGCCGAGGTCACAGCTGTCCCCCTTCGCTTGTCCGGTCGTCTCCCAGCGGCCCGGCCCATTCAATCGCTAACCCCAAACGATATTGATGTCATCCGGGCAAATGTCAAGTACAATATCATTCTTTCGTTACCGTATCCCCGCATGATCACGGATCAGGAAAACAGAAACTTCAAATTCCTGGGCCTCATGGGAAAGTATCACTGGAAACGGGGAATCAGAAGAAGAGATCATGGGAGAGGTACTGACACAGGAGAGCGGCTTCAATAAGATCGCGTGAGCAGGAGCGCAAAATCGATAAATGGTCCAAGTTCAATCGAAAAATAATGGAAATTCGTTCTTGGTTTCTAAGTGAGGAATAATCATTTTTATGAACCTTAGGTCCAAAGAAAAAGGCTCAAATGTTGGAAAATTGCTATTCGAAGAACTTCCAGTACTGTCCTCGAAGAATTTTGAGGTCCTGCAAGTCAGGTTACGGATTCCACATGATGATTTCTTCTAGAACTTCACCAGGAATCACGCATGGTAATTAGGCCTGACCCGGTCAGCTTAACCCTCTAATACGACATGACCGTCAATGGCCAGCAATGGCGACTAGAAACCATCTAAAAAGGAAATCTCTAAAGTCATAATTCCTCGGAAGGGTCAAGAAGCCCTTAAAAGTAAACACAAAATTGGAAAACTTGGCCTTTTCCCCATTTCAGGCACCCACTTGACTTCCCAAATGAGCGCCCACCACGAGTAGTATTCAATTGAAATGAAACCCAACTCTTGGCGTCGCTCCGCTCACAAAGTGCTCCTTAATCCGTCGCTGTTGATGGCATTAGGCTTTACCCCCTGTAGAAGTAATTACTAAAAACATTTCTCGTTTTCTCTGTCACCCTCGGCCGCTGCCATGCTCTCTAGCAGATGGCTATCCCACACTGATTTGGTTTCAATTGGAGTCGGACGGCGCCAACTGCAACTTTGTCGGGCGCTAGTTGGGTATACGGTAGTGGAAGGAAACAGACAGCAGATGGTCTTTGAGGTTACGGGTCCAGTTCATCGCAAGCTCTTTAGCTGCATTGTTGACATTGGAAAGGAAGCCACAGCAAATAAAGCGGTGAATAAAGGTGTGAATCAGAATAAAAAGAAAAAGAAAAAAGAAGAAGAAGAAAAGCGGAACGCAAAAGGAAAGCGATTTAAATTAACGGAACAGTCTTCCAAAATGTTGCTTCAATGTTTTTTACTGTCATAGGGAAGTTTTTCGGTGAGAACATTTCACATCGCTTAGCGTGTTCGTTCTAAATCGTGTCTTCAGAAGCGCTGACTGTTTCAAGGTTTCAGATGCACATTGGTACCCCACAGCAACCTCCGTAACTTAGCGGTTCCGATTATCGTGTGAGGAAACCTCGTAAAGAGCCACAATCTTCTCAGAAACTGAATTGTGCGCCTATAGCCGAAAAAGTTTTTTGGTTCTGCTTTGCCGGAAAATCGCACGGGATAATTTTCTTTGGCGAAAAACCGAGAGCATGACGACAACCTCTGGCAGCATCTATCTCTGGCTCGGATCGTATGAGAATAGACGTAAAGTGGACGCGAGCAAGCCGGTAGCGCTGGGATTGGCTCGTGGAGGACAAGGGGCAAATCTGCAGAATGGCGGTGATCTATCCGGCGAAATTCGGAACGGGTCTGTAACTGTTCCTTCCCATGAGCGCAATTCTTACCAGATCTCCATCGAGGCCGGCGCACACGGGATGCTATGATGCGTGAAGCTTTAGAAGAACGCGACGAGGCTAGGTGAAATAGAATCTGATAAGGCTATGTTATCCTGAGGGGTAAGCATAGCCCAGTACATGAGGTAAACATGACCAAACGGGGGAACAAAGGAAGATAGAAATCTATAATAGACAACCTTTGCCCCCCACAGTGGAGGGGAACCCACTGGTGTACGAGTTTGTCTTCCAAAGAATAACAAAATCTTTAGCCTTTTTGGTCGAAAAGGCATTGAACGCACCTTCATAAAGATGGTTCCTGCAAAACTTGTCCCAATAAAATCTTTCATCAATAAACAAACACCGTTCAGCCCTAACAAACAACTCATCCCTAGAGTAAACAGACAAGTTTTTCGGTGCAAAACCGTTCGCGATGACGGACAACGTCATTTCAGTGCCCTCAACGAAATTTTGCCAAATTTTCCCGCTGTCCCAGAAAACTACTAGCTCATGGAACCTCCGTCAGATCTACAAAATACGAACCACTTCATTTGACTCGGCCAATGATAGACTTGCCCCCGTTCCTAAGAAGTCCTTAAAATACTCAAAGGAGGATTCACATGCCAAATGCGATCCTTTCCCAAAGGAGGATCCTACGATAAGGTCGAAAGCTCGAAGAAGGAAAAGCTTAGCTGCTTACCTAGTTAGGCGCTGCTTACTAGTGGGAAGACCGGCAGGACCCCCTAAGGGTGCGGACCGACGCACAATTCAGACGTCCGAAACAAAGACCATGCCCCCGGCGATCTAGTGCCACCCTCCCCGCGGCGTTATCAGCAGGGTACGCCCATCGATTTAGTATCCACTCGCTTCGCTTCTCATGTGTTCTCCAAGGAAACCTGAGAAAAACTGTGCCTCATACCTCGCGGAAGCGCAACGTGCCGTCGCACGGCCACATTTTCTGGACCAAAAACGTCTACAACCTTTCGCCATCACATTTCATATACCACTTTCCTAGCATCAGCGTGAGCGCAGTTTTAGATGAAGAAATGGAAAGTGTACGAATTATAGCACTGATAAAAATACTTGTTTGCCTTTGGCGAGGTGTTTTTGTTAGAGTGCCAACAATGCCGCAAATTTTCTAGAAGCTAGGTCTTCTATCGAAAAAATGAGAGCTTGAATTTTGCCTACTTTAAAATTTAGGACTGAGGATTTCGTACACTTTTGGGAATGAAGGGAATATTGGCGGTATGACGTCATACAATCACATTTGAAAAAGCTCTTTCAGAGCCTACGCAAACAATTTCAAGTGCCCCTTCTTCACATCTTCTCTTGATTGTTGCAGGCAAGATGACTGCAAGCTGAAGGAAAAGTTCTCGTCTTGAATGTTTTTTAATAAATGAATTAAATGTAAACCCGATTCATGAAAAGTAGTGAGATTTCCATACGACAATACAGCAAACCCTGCGACTGTGAGGGACTAACGCTAGGGAAAATAAGAAGAAGATACGTCAATGAATATTTTTCTCCAAGAATGTATCAATTCCTACTTCATTCAGATGGGTTTCTCTTCTGTTGGATCTCTCAAATAAATTTAATAAATAATTATAGTAATGGAGTTACCTTGAATGAATGTCTTGCTGCATCCACAATTGACCGCGCCGTTTCAAAACTGAAATCGCAGGCAGCAGTTGCCACGCAAAGCACTTCACACTTTGAGAATTTATTCATTTATAATTATTCGTTTATTTATTTACTTATTTATTTATTTATTTATTTATTTATTTATGTATTTATAAGCCCAACATGACGTTCTCTCACAAACACGGTAGGAGTCCGAATACAATCGAAGAGAACTTTGCTCACCATGATCCCAGTGTCATTTATTCATTTACTTATCGGTAATTTGCACAGAGAATAAGGAGGAACAGCAATGACTAAAGGCACAACCCAGGCAGAAGTCGTGTGAACGACTCCCTTTGGTAGGATAGGCCCTGAAGGCCTTTTCTAGGATAGAGCCCTGAAGGACAATCACAGATGTGGCATTCCCGTGCACGGAAACACCCGACAAGAGCGCTTGGGCCTTGCAAAGTAAGCTGCTGCAGCTGCAATTTTTTCTCTTATCAGGCTGTTGTCTGGCGCTCTCTCATCTGTAGCGCTCTCTCGCCTCATACTCTCCTCCGCGCTTAGTCTCTCATTCCCTTAGCACAGCCGATTAGGAAGGTGAGTGAGCCCTTAACCTAAGCGTTTTCGACATCCGGCCCAGATCGCGCTTTCGTATAACTTCGTTAAGGATAAGGATAAAGGATAAAGCATTTGCCGTTGATCAATCCCTTTTTGGGATGCGGCACGCATTCTACTTCCATTTGTACATTCGTAGTGGCGTTTGAATGCGATGTGGCCTATACAATGACTTGCGGGGGCCAGCCGATGTACAAGTCAGTGTTTTTATCCTCCCAGACAAGTCTGGTACCAATTAACCGACCCCGGAGGGATGGAAGGCTTGGTTGGCCCGGGCGACTCACGACCCAGGATTTGATCCCCGGACCGCTCGCGTGGTAAGCGCGCCACTTGCCACTACACCACTTCCGCCCTTTGATTATTATTATATTATTATAGGTTATATTATTATAGGTTAGGTTATATTATTATAGGTTAAGATGGAAGACTTCAGGTTATCGATGAAAAACACTGCAGGTTTGAGTTGTGAAGAGCAGTACTCCCTTAAATCTAGATTCCATGTTATACGCCGACTCCATCCATGTACACCGCACAACAAAGTCATCAGAGCTAATTTACAGCCAGTAGCCATTCAAGCCTGATCAATCTACTACCGAGGCCATAGCACAATCGGGGCGAATGTAAAAGATACCTTTTTAAGCTCCCAATGGGTGGCTAGAAGGTAGGATCAACCCTAACGTTTGTCTGATCTGAGATATACATATGTACACCTACCCGCATTTCCTTACCCTCGTCCATTCTCATCTCCCCAACCCTTCGATTCTTATGTCAGCTGATGATGTCAATTGTGCTATTGAACCTGATTCTTCAACCTGACATACACGGGGATGGATTATATTACTGATGAAAGGGCAAAAACACAAATCCTCAAAACTCGACCTTTACTACCTCATTCTGCTGAATACGACCTCCCCCTCTCCGTAATCACAAAAGCGACAACTTGGGTGGTTCGACCAAGCCCGAGTTCACCGTACTCGGAAGGATCCACGAAGATTATTTACTGATGGCTTTCCACTGTCGGACACGTTTCTTGCAATTGGCCACTTGTTATCTGGAAAGGCAAGTCTAGATGGTCCCCGTCAACTTCCAGCTACTCCGGGCCATATTTCTCTTGCTTCGACGTCATACCGTAGTTCGGCTGTGGAGGCGGAGCTTGGCGTTGTTTATTGCGAACTTGAGTGGAAAGCGAGCAGATAGATGACTTTCATCAAACACTTATGTTCGACTCGACTTCTGCGCTCTCATCGACTCACACAGCCTCTGGGCGTCACCCTCGCTTCCAATATTTCGTTTGGGCCCTTTCGCCGTCAAAGTTCCATTACATGTTATCAAATTTCAAACGACCCTCAAGCATTACTTTGGCCAGCTCACAAGGCCTTCCGTTTCGTATTCGGTCCACAGCCACTCAAAAGCACCCCCATGTCCCCACGATTCCAAATGATCCAAGTAGATGTAGCGCTTTTTGCGAAGCATGAAATGGTAGCGAGGTGTAATTTCAAGCTCGAACATCTGCTCCTGAATCGATTGCTCAGAGCTTTTGGCCCTCAAATCTCATAGAATTTCAAAAAACCGCTCGATAAAGTGATTTTCTGGGTCCCTGCGCTTTTTATTTTTTTTTGATAGTAGAAAATGATGAAGCTAGGAAGAGTTTGCCACCTGACAAAACCAAGGTTAATAAGCACGATGGTCTTCAGGATGATGTGATAAAGCTTTCGAAGGCCCACGCCAAGGTTAGTGAATTCCTAACAGCTGAGATATATGACTAATGCATTTAAATGCGTGTTTTGATTGAGAAAATGCGCTTACTAAATTCCTATAAGTTAACCCAACCTCCAAAAAGCTAGCCATATTTCGAAGCTTTTGTTTCAAAATTTGAACGTGGATTCAAGCAAGGTAACCCGAAACCACAATTGGCTCACTTCCCACGCTCATGATCCAAAATCTAACCCTGGTCAACCAAGCCTTCTATCCTGAGGTTGAATAATCGTTACCAGATGATATGAAAGGATAAAATGGCTAACGTGCACATTTACTGCTAGCAATCGTTTTTTGGGCCAAACTGCATTCAAGTGCCTCAATGATTATGAATGGAAGTAGAATGCGCGGCGCCTTCCAGGGAGGAATCGATCGACACCAAGTGATGTTATCCTTTTTGCACCATGGTTTTGTGAGAAAAGCCAATAACTCTTTACCTTATGGCCCATCGATCAGGAATTTTGATAGGTGTGGTATCTGTCAGAGATTCTAAAAGCGGACTCGGAACAGGTCGGCAACCTAATCAACCCGGTCGCAGATTGTGGCTTCAACTTTGGAAAAAAAGTACGAAGATGTATGCTATACGAAGTGTCTCAAAACACAAGGGTCGTATTCCGTCCGATTCACTCAAGTCACTCAAAGCTAGCCTAAGCTTAAGTTTCATCCTTCTATAACTAAAGTTTTTCAGCCCAAGATCAAGTCCTATTCTTAACCCCGCATTTGACCTTGCCTTTGCACTTACAGTAGTCTCCCGATGAAGAATTCGAAACCACTCCATCACTCGACTGACACTTGCCAGGAAATGAAAATTACTCCCCCTTCAGCCATTGTGTGCTGGGAGTAATCCGATTTCGAAAAACAACCCTGTGCTGTTGATTTTCAGCACGACATTCATCGTTCCAGGAATTACTAGGCTAAGGCTTGCCCATTGTGACGGCTTGGATAAGAAATGTATAATAACGGCTTCTTGAAAGAAGTCAAAACCTCCCTCAAATTATTCAAAAAATCGAGGAAATACAGAATTTGTGGAGTTATGGAAAGGGTATGAAAGAACCTGTTGCGTGGAGGAACCGGAAAAATCGTCTTTGGAACAGCTCGGAGCACCGGAAGTCGGAACAAAATGGACCGGAAATCGGTATGCCGAACATCACCTACTTCACTCATACGTATTTAATAAGCGCTCTGTTCGCTGATTACTAAGCGATCGCTCAGAGTTTTCTATCTTTGTGAGCCTTTGCCAAAAATTGCACCCTACCCAAGCCCACCCTTTCAAAATAGTGGTTTCCAATGGGGCTAATGAGCCCTTTAGGACTGATGGTAGCAGTCTTGAAATAACTCCCTCTTAATGGTAGTGTCAACGAGTTCTTTGAAGGCATTAAAGTACTCGGCCGTAAGTTATCCATTAGTGACTGACCGGCAGACGGGGCGTCGAAGAGGGCAAGCCGGCAGTGTCAGCCGCTGTGCAAAGTGCATGCAGTGCGAGAAATTCGCTATTCTCTTCATTTCTTTGTTCTACGGAATTGCTTTTGCCAAAGTACAGCCAGTAGCGCGCCATTCAATGGGCTATTTAACATTGTACCTAGGTAAACTTCTTAATTAGGTGGTCTTCAAAGCCCAAAGCGGTGTGAACTTAAGGTGAATACCAAATTTTCAACAAGCTTACCTTCAATCATGGTACTTGTACTAGTTCTCTGCTTACCTATTGCATTCGGGTAGCGAACAATGTCCACCGCCAAGGGCTACAATACCTCTACAGGGTAGGTTGGTAGTCCTAGGACGTAGGCTTATTTTGTCCAAGTTTCCCCAAAGTTCCTGGGACATCTTATAGAGAAGATGCGTTGAATGGATCGAAGGGACGAAACGGTCATCGAAGGCACAAAACTACCACGCTAACCTATTAGAACGCCAATTTCCAAGGAGGACCGCCTTCCAAAAGGTTTCTTCAGAGCACTGTTCAAAATCAGGGTCCCAGACAGCGCTCCACGTTGCCCCAAAATACCTAAGATAGCGTGTCAAAAATCAATAAAATAGGGACCAATGTTCCCCTCCCAAGTCGATTTCACACAGTCCATTTTTCTTTTTTAATCAGATA
>MU869235.1:25446-51194 GCA_036418205.1 Ostertagia ostertagi
ACTACTACAATTTCATAGAAGACGTTCCTCCTCCTGGGGTCAGGTCACCAGAGCTGCGCGATCATTGAAGCCTAAGGTTAAGTTTGGGTTTAGGCTTAGGTTAGGCTTATGCTTACACATTGGCTTATGCCTAAGCCTATGATTGGGCCTAGGCTTAGTCCTAAGCTTGCTTCGAGCAAATGAGCGTGTCTCAATTTTAGGTGACCCGAGGAGAAAAACTGCAACGCATTCCAATTTCACAAATTAATTCCAAATTTTCAACTTTTCCTTCCTCACTCCAAACTCCATGGCCTAGTTTCCCATTCGTCGAGACTAGGTCAGTGAGGTAGTAGGTCGAGCGCAAGACCATCTGCCATAGGTAATTCGGCATCCGTTAAGACGCTCACAGCGCGTCCAGCAGTTCTCATCCTCGATATCGTTGACGACTGCTTTGTGCAGGTGATCTCAATCGGGCATCACCCTAACCTAATTGCTAATGTTGTAATGCGAGTACCGCCACCGCCGCGTCCAACACGCAATGAGCAATCCGCGGCAATGTGCCAAACTCGCGATCGCCATCCACGTATGCACACCTGTCCATTCATCGTCCACATAGTCAGTCAGTGCCGGGAGGGAGAGTGTCTGAGCAATCACTCGCCATCACAACCACTCTTCATAGTGGAACCAAAACATTATCGCTCATGGCGAGCACTCAAACAGACGTCGAAAAGCGCTTCCATATTTGCTGCTGCTGTTAGCACTCACTTTACATCGACAGATGTTCAGAGTCGGCACATTGTGACCGACTTGGGGCAACTATCGTCCACCCTTCCGACAATCCGTTTGACCGACCTTTGAACGGCATCCCATGGAACTATCGACCATATGGTCAGCGCACTACTCCACTGAACCATTACAAATAGCATGCATTCGTTATGGAAATCCCTCTGAGTGCTGTCATACTTGAAAAGACGCTAATCGCAGGAAGACAACACAAATGGACATTGGACAGGTGGGATAGGTACTTCTACCGTCGACTTCGCATCGCTGACTTTCTTCGACAGATGGACAGTCCAGGCAGTGAAAGTCGACAACACAGAAGGACCGACTAGTGAAGTTCGGGAGCCCACTACCGAGGCAGACAGACATTGAAAGGAATAAACCGCTGGGTCATCAATCACTAGTGCTCAAATCGAGGCTTAGAAATTCTGCCCTCGGCACCACCCTTGATCATTCGGTCAGCTAAGAAGTCAGCTATGCAATCAACTTGTGATCGCTATGGAGGCTCCACTTGCAAAATGCCCAAGCACACCTTTCACCATCCCTCTACCCAAGTGCGGTATTTCTCCAAGTGGTTCCCGTCCCTCTCACACTAATCACCTTCTGCAACCAACCCCTGTCACTCTCGCGACGACATGGCGATAACTAGTGATTAGTGCAACTCTACCGTACTCAAACATGACTCCTGCGACGATCGCGTGATTGTCGTCAACTTGTAGGCATCAATCATGTCATCATGTGCGGTGCGTTGACTGTGAGTTATTCGACACGCGACGTCGCACGATGCGATCGCTAACGAGTTGCGGCTAATCATCGTCACAGGAGCGAACAGTCGGCAGATTAGCCAGCATCATCTGCACATGGCCTTCAAGAACAACGAACACAAAACTCTCGCACAACTTTCATGCACTTCTATCTGAGGGAAATGTTACCCAGAAACCTTTTGAAAACAGTTATAAATTGAACTTTCTGCTACGAGCTCGCTATAACCTCGGAGCGTCCAAAATGCGACGCCAGTAAGCCGAGTTTCAAATTGCCATGGCCAAGTATTACATCGAGTGAAGCGGACCATGCTGAGGTCGGTTGACGACGGCCACCTGGCGCCATGTGTGAGTGCTCTATCAACTCGCTTTACCACCTCACTCGACTGACCTTGTCCGGCGCGCTCCATGAGCGCATTAATCACACGCAGCCCACTCCAACATCGTTACCGTATCGCAAAGAACGTGACAGTAAGCCACAATTATGGACAACGCCACATTTTCGGCCCAGACAAAGACAGAGTTCAAAACGCGACATGAAATCTCTCGGATCTACGGCGAAAGTGATTATTCAAGAAACGGACACCACTGCGAGCGCTAACGGCATAAAAAGCGCTCAAAAAAAAAACACCACTGGTTACAATCACAGCTAGAGGAAGCGGGAACGAAAACTATCAAATTCTGACAAAAATAAAAGCTGAAATCCCACTTACCAATCTTACTCCACTTGAAGATCTTATCCGCTGCACAGTGGACGTTCAGTCGCCCTGTTTGTTGAATATCCGCCAGCGGTTGCACCTCATCTGGTGCAGCAATCAGATTTTTTGGCCTGAAACAGTGTATTTGGCTAAACTGAAGGTACACGACCTAAGCCGGAGTCACAATGAGATGGCTACTTCAATCTTAAACACTTCTTTATCCTTGAAAAGCAGTGTGCTCATTTCAGCCAGTGCAATAACTTCTACAAAATTGAAACGACAAATATTTGTGCTTTATTTTCCAAAAATTAGAGGCAGCTCTAAAACAGGGTCAACCGCCCGCCGACTATTCAAACGAGGAGGTCCCATTTGCGATTTTGGGAAGGAATTCGCATTTTGGGAAGCATTTCTTGAGCGAGGAAACACCTCTGGGAAAAGTGTGAATCTGGGTGAAAAAAGAAAGGTTTTCATTTGAAGCAGTTTTCGACGAGTTTAGCGAAAATTCCGAAAAAGTAGCGTGAATTACACAAAATTAGTGAATTTTCGCTTTAAGATACCAATTTACGAGAAGGAGGGGGGGGGGTAGGGAGAAGTGGTGTATTGAGGGAGTCTCCTAAGGGTGGTGGTGGTGGTGGGGGAGTGGGTCGCATCGAGAGTCCCTAAGGGGGCACAAAATTTTTGGAGAGGTGCGAAAGCGACTGTTGACCCTGCTCTGAAAGCGTACTATACCATCGAAAAGTTGATTCACGCAGACATATTGAGAGCGAAGTCATGCACATGTTGCGCAGTCCCCTTCAGCTTCAATGTTTCGGTACAGTACTTTCGGTACAGTACTCGTCTAGGTGAGGGAGGAACACCACATATATGTAGCTTTAAAACTGGAAAGATCCGCAAGTTCAAAGAAGGAATCCCTCGAATTCTCATTCAGAGATCAAAATTGAAACTTCCTCCATCACAAGAAGAGCGCACCTGAACACGACTCTTTGAAAACTTCCAAATACCCGACCACACTATTGCATGAAGAACGTCCGAAGTTCTTGCTGATTTAAAAGCGACAACGATCACAACAACGACGACGACCACACTGATGGGGCCACCTGCACGACGCGGCTCATTGCTTGTTTCTTATCCACTGCGCAACTAAGTACCCGCGACAGATGTTCGCAAAAACTTTCCTGTCGTGCCGATTTCAAACTTTGATTGGTTTCGATCAGGGGCAAAATGTACGTGAGCATGTTAAATTACCTGAAGCCTTTCAAGGAAGAGCAAAACTCGAACATTTTTATGGCATCTTTCCATACAGCTTAACGAAAACACAGTAAAGTACACATTTTCTACCTTGAAAAGCTCTGTTTTCCTTCGTCACTTCGAAAACACTTGTATCGAATTTCTCGCTCGTTTTTTGAGCAAAGGGATGTACATTATTAATACATGGACACTGAATACACTTCCAACTTTCGCTATATTTGCTCACCTGCGCACGACTTTTATGGCTGGAAAGTGCAAGCAGCAGATCCACTCCGATAACAGAACTACCGCCCGTGATCAGCCAGATGAGCTAACGAAATACGCAAGTCCCGGAAGCACGAAATGTTCCTCTCTACTTTTCTCAACAAAGTGTGTACGGCCAGTACCCAGTGCCTACTAAGTAGGGGGTGCAGTGAATAGCGCAGATGTTTCCATCGGAAATACCCTCGATTCTGTGCCGGAAGAGCACAAACGCAAAGAACACTAGCCGACAAGCGGCTATGACGGCGACGATTGCACAATCTTGGCCGCTTTCCTGTCCTCTTCGCTTCTCGTCTTCCCTTCTTCGGCCAAACGTCAGCTGGTCAATCGAACAAACGCTCGATGGACAATCAAACAATTACGAATGCAAACCGAGTGCGTATGGGCCCGCGCATGAAGATCGCTCACAGTCAAGGTGATGAGGGACCGGCACTTTTTCCTCTGAGCTGGACTACCACAAAACTTTTCAAGAGGAGCGCTCATTAGGTAAGAACGGTCGGTGCTACTACTTAGTTTTACGTGCTTCGCCGTAAAGTTAGGGTTCGATGAATGCTCACAGAGGAAAAATGATCCAAAGAAAAAAGTAAAAACTCAGAAAAAATATATCTTGTACCGGAAAACGCCTGTGATTGTCCTTCATTGAAAAATACCTTACTTTTACAGCAAAATTGGCAGCTCTATATGTAACCATTTCAGGCAAATGAACTGTAATTGAACTTCTGAGGAAAAACCCCAGCTTCTACACACTCAAAATTAATTGCCATTTTCCTAAGATCGACCATGCATACAAATGTAAAAGTTTGGTCAATTTCATAGAATTTTATTACCACTTTTGCCTAAAGTCAATTGTGAGAAGTAAGCAGGAAAAAGTTCTATCCATTCTGTTCTTCCCAGGTAAAGCCAGGCAGAAATTTTAAAGGTCCTCATATACGAAAAGTAAAATTTTGCAGGTTTTCACCTGCTTTACGGGACGCGCCATACATGCGTATATTGGACACTGAACTATTGACTTTGTTTCCTGCCTGAAACCAAAACCAACATAGCAAGCTACCCAAGATAGAATTTGGAGTTTTATTCCTGGCACCAGCTTTTACCTAACAAGGGCGATAGGGGAGTGCTATGTAGCTCGTCAGGGACGAGAAGCGGACATTGACTTGCTGAAGACTATTCTGGTTGATTATCACAAGGATGCCGAGTTATAGGCAGTACTCAGCTTCACCCCATCCACTTGGTACCAACCAGGGGCGCTACTATTAATGTTTCTGTTAATTTTGTTACTCTAATTCTGCATTTTTGCAATTGTTGTGACACGCCTTTGAGAGAGCACTGAACGAAGCAAATAAGGGTATTATTAAAATATCAGCTATTGTCTGGACAATCTGTACGGACGATTCAAAACATGTGACACATGACAAACGATATTACCCTTTTGTTTAGCTAATTATTTAGCAATAATGTCTCGGCCTATATCAACAACGTTACAAGTTCGAAGAAAACCTATTGGAAATAAGTTTTTCTTCTCGTTACATCGCACCTCACATTTCTGAAGCTCACACCATTCATTGAGGGTTTTTTTCGGATTTGGATGTTGCATAAGCAGAAATATTAACATCGTAAATATCCGCTGACGCAGCAACCAAAGCAGAAAAACTCCTTAACCTTTCAAAAATGTTTTCCTATCAAAAAAAAACTCGGCTAAATCTGATATTCCACGATAATTACTGTCAAAAATGTTGCATTTTCCTCATTAGACAGCTCTGCTTTCGCGTGTAATTACTATCGTTGATTGTTTCCCCGTATAATTACACCATAATTTGAGGATATGGGATCTCGCCTTATCGAGGTCAGCTCGACGACTATCACGCTGAGTTCTTTTCAATTACCCGCCCCTGGACAACTGATACAGATCAATTAACGCCTATGATGGTGAATTCGCGTCGTAAGAACACTGCCAGTTCGACCTACTGCCTTTCTGGACAGCTCTAGGGGTAATTCAATTTCCACCAAATCTTTCGTGATGGCTAAAAAAACACACAATGCAGATGTGCGAGGCACAAGGCGTATGGCTGTGTTTGAAGACAAAAGTCAATTTGCTAGCGCATGTCACCATCAACGACGACAACCAAATCACACACGGCTTCATTTCTTTTTCAAACGACAAAACGATGTCTTCTGTGCAGCACATGCCCTTCGCGTAACGCCACTGCCGCGATTCGTTTAAAATGCCCCACACACGTCCATTTACGGACACATCAGCCCACCACCATCAACACCACTACCAAGCAGTGCCAGTGCAGATGGCCGTGTTCAGTTGGATTTGCGCGAAATCGAAATTCGTCAAATGACTGTCGCTGGACAAAGGACATCATTCCCCGTCATAACATCGCAGAAACCCACAAAACAGTACCAAATTCAGAACCTTCCATGCTGCGCTGAGCAGATAAGAACGATGACTGTTCATACATCGTACAAGAACCTCCCAACATGCAGTTTTTAGTTTTTATATCAAAAAGATGGGTCGCGAAGACGCTCACAACAGGAGCAATTACCTCAAGTTTCAGCTTGGGCCTCTTTTATGTCCAGCGCTAACTTAGACCCGAGGGGCGGAGACGGCGTGGCGGCCAATGGCGCCGAATACTGCACGCATGGTCGGAGGAAAATCCCGGCTAGAATGTCGCCTTGAGGAACCAAGTATTCATCCCTCCGAGAACGGTTAATTGGAACCAGATTTTCTTGGGGGATAAAAACGCCGATTAGTACATCAGTTGTCTCCGCAAATTATTTACAGCACAAACCGTATTCAAATACTACAATTCAAGAGGAGAGGCGGTCACATGGCGCGATCTCATTTAGAGCGCACAGGCCGCAATTGCCCATCCTGCTGCGGCCGGACAACTCGTCCGTATCACTCAACTACTAGACTTCAGTAATTGATCGATCTGATAATTTGGGTCTCAAAAATCTCGCTGAGTCCCAAAGATCTAAAAAAAGCGGATAGCTTCGCTGGCCTGATGCCAAGGCAAGAGGAACGGAACAGAATGTGTTGCGCGGACGAGTTGTCCGGCCACAGCAGGACGTGGTAATTACGGCCTGTGCGCTCCAATGCCAATGGGATCGCGCCATATGACGCATACCCTTCAAAAGAAGTAGAATGCATGGCGCATCCCAAAAAGGATCGATCAAATCCAAACTACCTCTGAAATGCTTCCGAACACCACTGTGCTACGTTTCACTAATAATTAAAAACAGAAGATCGTGCGCATCAGGATAGGCCGCATTCGGGTAGTTCAAACTTTCGTGCTGACTAAATAACGAGAACACATAGGAAACCAAAAGTGGCGACTCTACAAATCCTCTACCCTAGTTCAGAACTTGGCATGAAAGAGGTAAGAAGAAAGATCGACATCTAATTTCCAACCCCTTAAAGGACTCCCTCATTTCTCCCTTAAAATGGGGGAGGGGGAATCGGGCGAGTTGGCTGACCCTGCTATTTCCATGCCTCCACTAACCCGCGCGTACTGGTAACTCCTACTTCGTAATCCACGCTGTGTAGCACCAGGTATGTGCAAGGTATCTCGTCCATAAGTTCACATCAGTCGCCATCAGATCACTTTGTAAGGCCCTAGCGCCATTGTCGCGCACTTTCGAGCCGCGACAACGGCACATCTGTGATACTCGTGGGCTACTCCATCCCATCCACTGAGTAGATTCTTCGACACGACGTTGTCTGTGGTTCAAGCTCTAAGCACTCACATGGTGATACTAAATTCGAGTACGTAAGGAGATTGCTGAATCTTCTCATTGCGAACTATATAAACGGCTGCCGCAACCCATGGTCGCTAAGCCAAGCTCCAAAACTGCTGGCCCTTCCTAAGCGCCTGAGAGATAGTTGGAATTTCGCTTGCAAAGAAGGCTACCACATCCACTTAATCAGAAACCAAAAAAATTATACGGCGGCGCACTACTCAGGGCAACGAGTTTATGCGTATTAAGAGCACATAAAGCTGCACGAAAAGTGGTCGCCAAGTTACTTTGACGAATCGAATGTGCCTACGAAAAAACAAAATCGGCACTTGGCAGCCAAGCACCGCCAAAATACTAAAGCAAGAGCGGTCTGCTCTAGCGTGAAGACTTTACGGGAGCCGAGTTGCACATGCAACGTGAAAAAAAAGCTACCGAATTCTGAGGACCTCGAATGTGATCTAATAAATGAATCTGGGGATGATGGACAGCCAAAAAGGGAACTTGGATTGGCAGCCACCAAACAAATCCATAAGTACCGAGCGCCATTTTTTCGGTATCGGAAACGGCTGTGCCACGAAATCCAGTTTCTGATGAAAGCAGGATCTTCCAGTTCATAGTCAGATTAGGGATTGATTCTTGAAAGAAAACACAATCAAAAGTTAGTTAAGCACTGCGCAGATGGTGATACATGACACTCTTATGGTTGGAGTTATTGTGGTTATCTATTCATGTGGTATATGTGGAACAGCTGCATCTATAAAGAATTCGAGTCTCTTGACAGCAAGCGTACTTACTCAACACTTTGTTGGAACTATGGTTATACAAGTTCGAAGTTCTCAGCTCTAAGACAGGTAAGTGACACTAGTTCTATTTAAGCACTCCATAAGTAATGCGCATCTTCTGTGCTGCGTTCAAAATTGCAGGAACCAAGCGGAATAACCCGTCATTTGGCCCTTTTGCAGCAAAGTTCAAAAGGAGCTTCTTCACATTCCTCATGCAAATTTTGAATTGTGAACGTCATATATCTTTCGACTTCACAGCACCAAAAAGAAGACGAAGGAAATATTCAGCATACTATGCTTTACGAGTTCCAAAAACGAAGCAGCTCCGTCGGAACGGCCGAAAACAACAACGATTAATATGGAAAAGGATTGATAAGGTACAAGTGCGAGCCTATGCAGACGATGGTTGAAGCAATCCCATCTTAAGGATAAACTTGGAGGTGAGCCCGTCCTGAAAGACCTGCTGAGCTCGATGAAACAGCTGATGGGAAGAATCCAAATGTATAAATTATTAAGACGGCGAGAGACTGGGACTTCGAAACTTAGCCATTCACTGATACCTATTATCCATTTCATCCACAAGGTCTGAGCAGAAATGCTCTTTCACCACGACAATGCTTTACCGCATCTAATAATAATAAGCAAATGTAACGCGACTTTAACAACCATGCCCTATCCCTCATAGTGAAAAACAAAGCGATCGTCCAACTACGCACATAACTTACTACCAGTTGGCGCCGCACGCATTGCGCGCACAGCACAGTTCTGCGGCGATATAGGATGGTGCGGCGTGAAATTTTCGAATTTGGCCCAATACACTTCGAATATTGACTTTCAAGCTGAATTCTATCCGATGCCATCATCCACCGATGGCTTTTGAGCTTCCCTCCTTCCTCCACCAATTGTCCGTAATCGTCAACCAATTGTCCGTTTTTCCCGGCCTCGGACTGCCTCCGGACCGATTTATGAACCTCGTGGTAAACTCCGCCTATTTCTTTGCATGTCCCACCTATCTTTTTCTTCCTCGCCAACCTCTTCCCACTTTTTACCCGATCTCTGAACTATCTCTGAGCCGATTTATAATTTTGGCGGCGAATCCTGCTTTTTTGGTGTATCCTCCGCACACCATTAGAAATTCACTTCCTTTCCTTCGCTCACTTCTCTCCCGGTCTCCAGCACTTCCTGCAGCTGAGTCACAAAGTTTTGTGGAGAACTCCGCCTACCTTGGAAATGCTCCGCCCACCAACAGTAGTTGGGCTCCACTCCTTCACCCACCTCTATCCACCTTTTTCCCGGTCTCCGGGACTTCTTGGAACCGAGTTATGAATTTTCGTCGCAAACTCCGCCCACTTTGGTCATGCCCCGCCCACATTGACAGTTGGCCTCCACTCCTCCACCCACCTCTATCCACCTTTTTCCGGCTCTCTAAGACTTCTCCGGCCCGAATTATGAGGACTTGTAGAAAACGCTGTACACTTCAGAGCGCGCTCCGCCCATTGTGGGTGGGCGGACCTCCGCCAACGTCGTCGATGTTATTACGTAACGCTTTACGCCACCGGGGGTGGGTCTCCTAATTCGATGTGACTTACCAATGCACACCTTTACCCACTTTTTGGCCCAGTTTCGGGTCGTTTTGTCACTGAAATCGAAATCTTGGTCTTCGGTACAGTTCATTTCGACGCACGCCACGCCCTCTGTGGGCGGGGCTCCGCTTAGCTGATGTGTGTTTTGTATTACGTGAGACCTTGCCCACCCATCCACACTTGACCCGGTCCCTCCAGGCGGATCCCGAGGAGCTAGGGAATTTCGTGACAGACATACAGAACGACAGACAGACGATGGCCCTTCCCTTAACCCTTAGACTACGACTTTTTGAAATTGAGCTATCAACAAGTTTTGTGTAGTAGCTATCGCTCCTTCCAACAACTAATCATCTATAGAAATTTGGCTGACGTACGCTGGATTTGACTGGGATTTTGATCCAGGACTATGCGCGCGGTAGTGGCCCCTCTTGTCACCACACCATCACCGCTCGAGTGAGTATTTCTGAAATATAAATTGGCAACCTAATTACAATAACAAATACACGATTTTTACATCTTGTTCGTGGGAGAGCGAGCGTACAATTGCCACCACACTTAGGAGGTACTGCACGCCGTACTCTGTAGAAACGCTGCGGGTCTAATGGGGTCTTCCCCTCTCACGAGTTCCGACGTATTCTACTGCTTCAAAATCTGTGTCGTCATAGTAGTCTTCTAATTTCACTTCCGCACCATCCGAACTGTCAGAATCTTGGAGGTTGGGATCTCCAACACTGTCGTGGAACGCCGCCTTGTCCTCAACTGGTTCGGCTAATAAAATGCCCCATCTTTCATCGTTCATTTGTGCATGCTGTATCTGATACGATAACGTAGGGAGCATCGAAATCGTCATCAAAAGCATTAAGAAAGTGTGAGCTTCGAAATACCTTTTTGGGAGCTGCATACACTGACCAGTGACGGGCGGTTCAACTTGCCTTACTAAGTTAATCAGATTGATTCGCTTTGGCTTGTGACGATTTGTTCAAAGAGTAAGAATTAGAAAGTTTCTATATGTGCACAATTCCGCCATCAAGCGGGCCTCCGTCTCAATAAGTCCAGAAACTGTGGTAGTGTCTTTGACTACGGAAGTGGTACACATGTGTACCACCAGTGGTCAAAGGGTTAAAGCATTAGCGAATGGATGGGTATATCTTGTATAGTATTGTTTATCTCATAAAACTAGTTTGGGAAACTGACGTGAAAATGCACATCACTTATGGAATGACCTATTGTGCTAATGCAAAGTTTTCATCCATTGTGCAACACGATGTTCACAGCACACTAGCTCTTCGTATTCGGAAACAGATAACATACCCAAGGTAGCTCAGTTTCTTCACTGAAGCTTCGGGACAGCAGAACGAACAGTTTGGAGCGTATGTGGCGTACAGCACCAGTCGTAAACCGTCGTTTAGCTTCAGCAAACCATCCTCACTCCGCATGAAAATGCACTTCGGATCACCAACTTTGCCAATCTCATTGATAAGATATCTGAAAATTTTTGATTTTACTTGTACTCTTGACCTCAACTCACATTTCTCCTTCCAAGGAAATATGTATGTGTAGTCATTCATATTTCCGGTTTGGCCCCCCCACTTCGAAAATCACATATGAGAGGCAGGTCTCCAAGGTTAACAAGGATAAGGATTTAAGAACTTTATTTATTAACCTATTAACTTTACTTATTGAAGTAAATATTACAAAAAAAGCATACCACCGCAAGGATACCAAGCACGAAAAGAAAAAGCAAACTTATTGATCTTCCTTTCCTTCAGTTTAAGCGCCGTTTTTTTCAACTTATGCATGATTCAGAATCTTCCCAGCGACAAATTCACGGTAATTCGTGGTTAACGTTCATTGAATCTACAAGCTTATCCGTCCATCACTGGGGCAGTGAACACAGATAATCTTTCCTCAAACCTCACACCCTTCCAAAAATTATCTTTTCCCACGCCTCAATCCCCCTTAGGCATTCCTCCGTCACCGTTGAAGCTGGCCTTGCATATTGAACTGTCAAGAAATCAAATTTCATTCTGGGTTCTCTTGCGCCGTTCTAATGTTGAGTAGCAAAACTCGTAGGGAGAAAAGGGAAAACCTGGCACCATTTTTAACTCCTAACTTCAACGAATGGCATCTTTGAACTTGGCTGGTCCCGAAACCATTGTCCAGATTAACAAAGTAGAAGTCACCTTATCAAAGATCGTCTGGCCAGAACAATGGGGTCGAAGTGGATTATAGCAGTTCCACGAGCTGTGGCAACTGTCCCTCCATGAACCACTGCAGGACGCGATGAACCGATGGCCACCAGTCGTTTCTCGTCCAATTCGTTGACAAGGAAGAATCTTAAATGTTCGAATGTTGAAAAAAAGGTCTTGAAATACACATACAAATACTAAGTCAGCTAACACAAATGAAACAGATGAGCCACGCTGGAGGGTTCCTGGACAGCAGGTCACATTTACTTTACTGGTTGCCAGCAAGAAGAAAGTCGTATTTAGGAAGGTTTCAGGTTTTCAGAGGTTTTTTTTTCGAAGGTATTTTGAAAATAAAGGACAGCGGGACAAAAAAGAATGAGAGATGGCGTAAACTTTGCTGCTTTGGCAGCTACGTATACTTCCCTCCCCAACTGCTCCTTAGTATGAAGGTGGTATAAGGTGTCAAAATTTGCTCTTCATGTGGCTAGCTCCGGTACCAGCCCACGACTGCGCCCAAAAACTTTAGCTATCTAGATCCTGGTAAAAATCGAATGAGATTTCTACCATACTACCTATGCTTCATTCTTTCCAGCATGCTTAAGCAATACATTAAGAGTTATGGAAACAGCATTTTGGAGAAAGATGTTTTAGAATTACTGCTACAATATCACTCCCTCACTCACCCACCACTCTTCCTCCCTTGTTCCAAAGAACATATCAAAAGCCAACTCTAAAACAATAAAGCAGCAAACCATTTCAAACTGGTGGTGTAACAGCAAATGATAACAATGTTGAAGGCAACCGCATCCTTCATGAGGCTGCCCTATCTACCTATCGGCTATCTTATCCGCCACATCGCAATCCACGTTGCGTGGGGGGGGGGGCAGCGCGAGGTGTCAGATCTAGAAGCTCCTAAGATGATCTCCAATTTCACTTGGGAAAGCGCTAGCGCCATTGTCGCGCAATTTCGAGACGCACAACGGCACATCGGTGATAAGCGAGGACTACTGTGCCCCACCCACTGGAAAGATTTCTCGACACAGCTTTGCAGGGGTTTTTGTTTTAAGAACTTTGCCAGTTCTCCAGAACGAAGTATGTTAACCTTCGAAAAAGTTATCGACTTACGCTGCCATTTCGGTACTGGGTTTGACCGCGTAGAAATTGCACATACTGTAGTATTCCCGTTTTGCATACTCGGATACCTAGATTGAGAAAAAAATACATAAAAATACTAACAACGGTAAAACAACAATGGTAAAATGTGTGAAGATGTGATTGATGTGGCTGAATGTTTCTGAAATTCTCGGAGCATGAGGAATTTTTAGTACTTATTCTGATGGTAATCTTCACAGTCATCCAACCACGGTAAGATTTCTCATATAGTTTTATATGGATTTTAGGGCACCTACGCTCAAATCTGGATAAAAGGAAGCTTTTTAAATGAACCAATTCGTAAATCTAATTGGTCATTTACGGTTTAGAATCTTCACCAGTACTTTCTCGCTTCAAGTTTTGATCATGTCCCTCCGATCGTGGAAGAAGTCTGAAAAGGAATTGCAAAAGAATCCAATAACTTACATCGAAACACAGCTGCGAGCAACCGTTCACTCTGCTGCGACGCTGCTTTGGTGATGGTTCAATGACTGGACACGATTCGGGGTTGGCATAGTCGAACTGTAAAAGAGATCCCAGAAATTCAAAACAAACAATTGTTGGCGATGTGAGCTGTTAAATTACGCTCATAGAGCTAATTCTTGTCTACTAACCATAAATATCTTCTTCAAAGCCATCATTGCAGCGTCATTCTTGGCAGCTTTTTTCGACTTACCACTACCAATGAATTCTTCCTTGTCATTAATGATAAGTTTGCTTCTGAAAATTAAAACCTTTGATCTAAGCCTGACGAATGGATCACAACAGAAAACACGAAAATGCTCACTTGAAGATAGTTCCCATTTGGTTTACAGATTCATCAGCTCCTAAGTCCTCATACTTGATGTTTGGTGTAACCTTAATTGCACAACACGGTTACCCCACATATAAACATTTGTTGCAATTAATAACATTTGCGGCAAAACTTCATCGCCCAAGATCGACAAAATATCACAAAAAAATAGTACCGATCGATTCTGCTTAGCTAACAGCACATGCAGTTTCTGGCACGGTGGCACAGGTTGCTCAGTTTGCGGTGGCACTTCAGCCGCAATCGACGGAGGATCAATATCGAAGTGAGACCTGCAAGCATGGAGCTTACACGTGACAGAATTTCGCTCAATATCTAGAAGTATAGAAATTCAAGCAGGATCATGTGTTACCGTCGACCGCTACTATCACCAAGTGTCGACGGTGATAATATCAGTAGAGGGTAACACAAGAAAGCTTCAATTAATGTCTCCCCTTACAAATGCAAGCTGTCATCGCTAGTAAACACCTTACCCTAGAGTGCACACTAAAATAAGCGGCAGATGAATGGCAGACTATTATTCTGACACTTGTGATTGTGGGTTATTTACTTGACAAGACCCTCCTCTCCAAAATTCCTATCAAGAATGTTCGGAGCCTATTTACATCCCTACTTCGGTACTTCCCTATCATAAAAATCCTACACGGATCTTCCGCTTTGTTCATGAGCCCCAGCCCTTTCAAAACGACACAACTTTCTCCCAGTTTTCCCAAGTTTCTGCGCTTTTCGTCAGCTCTATTAATTCGGAACTACTCTAAGCCAGAAATGCCAATAAAGATGCATTTAGAGACATATCCAATTTGAAGAAAAATCTTTACTACAACGAACCTGAGCAACTCGTGCGCTACATATTCTTTAGCCTCGTGTTTGGAACGACTTGGCGGCGACGTAAACTCAACTGTCTTATCGTTCACTGTAATTAGACGATGAATAACACGGTTTCCACTAAAGCCTTTAGTATTAGTATCGGTCTAGGCTTTCCTCCGGCACAGGAATCGTTTTTGCGAATTCACGTACCGGAAACTATTCCCCGCAGCTGGGGGACCCGTTGCGACTGCAAAAAATTGAGAGAAGCACGCGGCTACAAAACGCTGTTCAACGATATGGGTCCCCCAGGCAACGACGTCTTTTCCCTCGCTCGTCACTGACCAATTTCTAGGAAAGTGACTGGGGATCCATCAAGTTAGAGTCCAGTTCAGAAACCTCATCTCCCTGTTTCATGAAATTTGAAACCATAGAATCCGATTCAGGGTCAAGCGTTACTAATTAGCACCACCATCCTTGCTGAGAATTTAATCTGTTCACATAAGCCGTACTGGACTCTACAACAGCCCATGTCCATGTGTGACTCTTACAAACACAAAGCAGATCCCATCCTTTTATTCAGTTTTTTGCTTATCACGCTTCGCAGTCGATTTCACAAAGATATGACGCTCTGCTGAAACCATTATCATACCACCATTCCGTTGCGGGCCTGCCTTTTTTGAACAAGACCACCAACTGACCACGAACTGCGCTTTTCAGTAACCTGTTATTTTTACACATTATACCTAGCACCCAAACCGCCACTGAAAAGGTAGAGAAGTAATGCATATGACCATGTTACCACTTTTTTTTCAAATCCTTGTATTTCCTAATTGCTTGACCCTGATCTGACCCAACATTCCCAAGAAATATACAAATGAGAAAACCTTGAGAATCGGACTATTTACGGTGCGAGCTGCGATGGTTTTTTTTCAAAACACGATCCGTCCCCTCCCATAACAGCACCCTCACTCCTTCCACCAGGCGTTTGAGTTCGCACCTGGTGACATATGGAGAGCTTGAACGCCATCATCTCGATATCGCTCTGACGAGTAAGATAGTTAACCATTTGATAGTCAGACCAACCACACAACATCAAAATATGAAGGAACCGCGTTTTCCGGAAAAACCTCTGGCCACTACACCATCGTGTTTGTATACACAAGGGGCATAGCCATTCTGTTGCCGCACATAATATCAAAAAAGGAAAAGTAAAAAATGTGAATGGGTGGCAACAAAATGTCATCTAGGCTACGGATGACCACCTTCCGTCAGTGGAGAAATTCGACTGCGAAAATAAAATTCCAAAAAACAAAAATGTGATAGAAGAGTGCTCATCCATAGGGTCAGACCATCATCTCTGATGATGGCAACGCTCAGAACTCCGATGGACCGTGGAAAATGGGGAATGGCAATTTGATCAGAGTTCTGAGTTATGAGAGAGAGAAAAGAACGTAGGGCAAAAGCAAAATACTGGAATGATCGATGAGTGTGCAGACGGCGACAAAAGATGGCGGTAAGCCAACACACACACACAGTCGGTACTGAATGTCAGCCTTGAATTGCGACACCACACACACACACACATCACATAGATGCGACTGTGATAGAGCGTACACCACGTAACAAATTCATTACAACACCTCAACCCTTTGCGACTGAACTATTCTCTCGGTATTTCAAAAGAAAACGAATTAATTATTACCATAAGCAATGACGGCGAACAATTCTGCGAATATCAGCCTGTGGAACTTGGAAGAGATCCAGCAACGCCTAAAACTCGGGAAATTATGATCTCCCCGAAAAAACCTAATTCCTCGCACTGCCACATCTCTAGTGGACATTTTTCCGAAACCCTCATGGGTGTAGATCTTGCCCTGTTCCGCAAACGTCAGCGTAGCCCTAGAGAAACAAGATAAATAGTCAGACACCGAAGCAATAAGGAGAAGCAAGGCTACCGCTACCTACCTGAACTTCCGCTTCTCTCCAAGAGCAGCATTACTCTCTGTGATGTCGGTGATATCAAAAACGGGATTGAAGGGACCTTCGGAAACACGCTCGGCGCACAGTTTCCGCATGCAGTCAAGCAGAGACAGCGCTGATTCTAACGCATTCAACTAAAAATGGAAATTTAGGGGATTCGCCCTATGGTCCGTAAAATGAATAGCTACAAACCTTGATCTTCTTGGCTGGAGGTGCATCTTCGGTTTCCATCTTGGCTGGGCGTTGAATCGGTGCCGCGGCAATAACTGCTCCTTCTTTGACGGGTAAAGTAACAACTCCGTCTTCAAATGGAGCAATGTTCAAATCTGGTCGAAGGGCTTCGCAAGCCATTTCAGCGGTTTTCTGCAAAAAATGGCGTATGATTTCAGACAAATTATTCGATAAAAGTCTCGCCTAGAGAAGTCTATTTTCCGCATCCGATTCTACAAACATAATAATATTTCCTCTATGTTTCCTAAATAATTTCTACCTTCTCCCTTCTCATCCATAAATTACCCTTTGAACTGAAAGAAACGCAGTACAAAAACCTTTACTGATACTGCTTCATCGCAAAAACGCAAAAATTGCACAGGACAAGTGGATTAGTCCCCTGGAATCGGTTTTAACGGCTGCACAAGCTTATCCGGGCTGCTAATAGACAAAACATTGTGCTCATTTTCTCTGTTCAGACTGCAGAAATCATACAAACATTGCCTTGAATACACACTATCACCACAACCTCCTCTGCGTACTCTTAACTCGATTACTCTCTATCAATTTAAACCCCATTACTATCAAAGCCTGACACTCAAACACACATCTCATCGGAGAGAATTCTCTCTAGTCTAGGCACTGACCACGCACGCAAATTCATATTCGCATTAGTTTCACCGCCTTCCACCACATGCTTTGATAGAAAGCAGCTGATCTCAAAGGTGACAATAGTAAGCTCTACACAGGATAATCCATTTGCTTTGAGCGACTGGCTGAGCCGTGTTATGACTGCTGCTCTTGAGACACTGCTCCATTTTCAGGTGCGACACGGTACACAGTGAGTTACCGATTGCTTACAACTACCCATTAAACTATCATAATTTATGTCATAAGCATAACAGACTGCGGAAGCCAAAAAATCAACAAATGGCGAATTGTAGAAACAGACATCAAGATTACCTCGTATTGAACAATAATCCTTTCCGTGTCTTTTTGGGGAGAATCTCATGCACCTATGACGATGCCTGTAGCGGTAAAGCAGGAATTACAATACCTGCTTCGCAGTTTTCTTAGCTGGAGCTACCATTGAGAACTGTTGTCCGGCAACGGTGAGAAGACAGCGATAAGCCTTTGGATGAGCGGATCCGGCAACCTCCTCCGTTATCTGAAATTTTTAGCTGCACCTGGTCATCCTTCCTTGCCAATGAGTGAAAGATCCATGCAGAGTAACTTATAAGTTGGGTCGAAAAAAAAGACCTAGAAAAAACTCACGCTTCCACTATGTCTTTGTACAACTCGTGCAGAAGCATAGCAGGTGTTTTACCGGTGGGATCCGTCTCCTTTTTTGGTTTCTTTGCAAAGTTTTGAGCGAACTTAATAGAAGTGACTTGCCAAATAAATATTTATTAGAGTAACTATGAGCACCTTGAACATAATTGAAAGGAAAAACAAATTAAAATCATATCCAAAAATATCAAAAATTAGAATATATACCGGTGGCTGGGCCCAGCCTTTTTTCGGGAAGCTTTTTCCTTCGACACCCATAGGTCGCGCACCCGGAGCTACCCACTGCCCATATCCAACGCCCGTGCGGTTTTGTGCCAACTGACCTTTGGGCATCTTAAAAGGCCTTCATTAGAAAATTCACTTTCAAAAAGCTTAGGTACCACAAGACTTTTCTGGCACTGCAATGTTTAATTTGTACAGAATTAACATGTAGTTTCTTACTAATTTCAAAAATTAGATCCCAACAAAAGTAGCAAAGATGGTCAACGATAGGCCAAGATGATGGAATTAGTGCTAAGTAATGGAAAATTCTCGCCTCGAGAATGTTCGCTTATTCCCGCACCTCTGAAAGACATAGATCCGATAATTCGGAACAATCCGACTTGAAGTGTCAGAAACGTTAATCCAGCTGAAGTATCTAGCTGTAGCCGAGGTCTTGAAACAAGAATGAAACCAAATGATTTTCAGGCGACGAGTAGCGCTATAGTAAATGCTATTTTTTGCCACCGTTCATTTATCTAGTCCATAGGGTTGTAGATAACACAGTCAAGCCTATTCCACCCTGCGGCTCTTTCAACTGGCACTCAAATTTGTCTTGAGTACTCAAGAACATAGTGCCCTCTGTGAAGTGCGGGATTTCATACGAAAAATAACGCGTACCGGACTCAGAGCGTCCCTCGGTCATTCATAACGACACTCCGCGTTGGGATTTCGCGTCTTTTATACAGACCGCGTTTTTCGTTTGATATTTATTATGCCATTTCAGGCGTAGAACGCGTCGCATATTATTTGCTTGACAGTCGAGGAATACACGTAAAAAAAACGCTATCTATTGATATTATATAATACAGGCGCAAAATTTGTACTGCACGTGGCGCGACGTCGATCAGTGACCACTTGCCCGACTGTCAAAAATTAAAAAACGCTATTGATTGATCTAGAGTCGTCAGCAGACAGCTAATGCACTGACGTTCCCAAAAATTGATGAACATGTAGCATAATGTTCTGATGCTGCAGACATCGAAACAAATTAAGAGACAAATAACGAACTAAGGTACTCTTTGAAGCATTAGGTAGTTTATTCTTTTTGACTAGTATGAAGAACCTTCAATATTATTTTTCGTTCCCTTTATTCGTGAAATTTCTTGAAACCGTTCAGTTACTTGCTGAACAGAAAATGATTTGAGCATATCTAAAACGCCTCCTTTTCACATTCAGCCAGACCATAAGGTTCGAGCTGAAATATCCTCTCAATCACTCTTAGACGATTTCCTTGCTTTACGCAACAAGTGACAGAGTGTCAGTGGAATGTTGCTGGCGTTTATGAAAAAGTCCCACTTCTGGCTCTCAATGCTTTTCGACTGATGACTAGTGACGCAGAAGCTTTCACTAAACACCTTGCTCATGAATGTCAGTCACTAATCCTCGGACCTTTTCTTCTAAAACGTCAGAGGCGATTGCTCATTGTATTTCCATATTCCTTGCTTTGCGCTTCCTTTTATTACCTACCACACTGTCAATTCAGGATCCCTTACCGAAATAGCTACTACCTTAGCCTAAAAGAGCTTGCCCGAGCTGCCCAGAGAGCGAGCAGTACGAGGTTATATATTTCTAGATAGTAAATACACAAAGACTTCACAAATGTTTGCAGTACCAGATACTCTTGTTGTACACGAAGCTTTTTTGTTATACAACCTAATGTGGGCCGATCACGTGTGATTCGTCCGTTTTTGCTTTGTAAAATAGCTGAAAGTGAACCGCAGACCTTTGTTGCATCCCCGAATGGTTGTCGTTTTGCAGGAAAATTGGGAGTGTTTTGAAAGTTCTGCGGTACAGCAGCAGCAGAAACAGACGAATTACCCCAGCCATAGGGATAAGCTTGAGTCTGAAAATGTAACACGGCGCTACAATTATATATCAACGATTTGAGACTCACCAAGACAACATGATTCGGCTTAATGTGAATAAAATTAAAAATTCGCTTGAGCTCATTCCTAATTAAACCAATAACTGTATTGTTCTTGGAGCTCTAACCATTTTGTACAAGCCAAAAAGTTACCATGACAGTAGTATGTCTTGGAAATTAGGTATCTGTAAACCAGCATTGGACTAGAAGAAATTCCTCTACTCGCTTGGAAAAAAAGAGTAGCTCTTTTCAAATGTTTCCACCAATGTTTTTATTCACTCTTTCCTTTATTTCATATCAAAATCTTCATCCTTCCAAATCGATCAATAGGGTATTTTCAAAGTCCCCTCGCAGTTTTTATGAATAAAACATGGCCATTTTAGGCATACACTCTCTGTTCAATGTTCAGTGTTCCTTTTCGCGGTTTCTCGGATACTACTAATATGCGATGCATGCACAATGTCCACGAGAAAGTTTTAAACCTAGGGCCGGACGCATAGTCGGTCGGACGACAGCAACGACTGCAAGTGTCGCACAGTATTGGGTGCGTATCGATCTGCGGCACTTGCAGTCGTTGCTGTCGTCCGACTGCTGCTGTCGGACGACAGCAACGACTGCAAGATCAATACGCAGCTACTATTCCACACTACAGTGGGACTTTCGAAATACGATCACGCGCAGTCACGTGTTGTCTGGGTTTGCATTGGGTGACCGCGTCGCCTTCCATTTGCGACCGCGGTTTATGCGACACCTGCAGTCGTTGCTGTCGTCCGACAGCAGCAGTCGTTGCTGTCGTCCGACCGACTATGCGTCCGGCCAGGCAAGCGCTTCCCCTTTCATGCTCCGACTCGTCCCCTCGAACATTTTTCCCACAATTTGCTGCTTGTAATAACGTGTACAACGAAAAGTTTGAAAGACATATAATAGCACTCATTCACTGTATTCACGCCGCCTATTCAACGTTCGTACCTGAGCGGGAGCTCGGAAATTGCCATTGCCCATAGGCGCAGCGGCGGTGTAAGCGTAAGGATCCATCTAAACTCTAAGTTATTATCATCACAAAAAATAATCAATACACAATGAAATATTCGTAAGTACGCCTAAAACGAAGACATAGTTAGCAACGAAAGAGAACAGAATCTGAGGGTGAAATAAGAGCACCAATGACTCCGAAAGTTATTGCTAAACTCATAATTCCAGATACTTTCCTCGCTTGAGGAAGGCTTACTGTGTACATTCAATGATGAAGGAACTAACATTGTGAAACATAGCTGACTTATAAATAAGTTATTTACAATTCTCAATATTAACTAACTAACCATGGTCAAGATCAGGCAAAATACTAAGCACCAAAATAAAGTTATCCGCAAATAAAGCTTTTGGGATTTTTCGAAGATTTTTGTAATGGACTTTCTCAACTTCATAGTATTATTGAACACTCAAATCAAAAAGAGGCTATGGTGAAGCTTGATTCAAACATAAGGTAGAGGAAACATTGAAATGACACGGAAAACGAGAAAATATGTTCAAACAGAGTTTCGAAACCACATTTCATATTGAAATGAATCAATTTTTGAGAAACAAACGCTTATGTTGCCAAAGCGACCACACCACAGCAACAATGGATGCAAATGAACGGCAGCAGTTGAACATGAAACGTGGTATCGACGGCCAGAAACAAACGCAACATGTTAGAACGGCGTTGACGCGCGGCGTGCAATCGAACCGACGACAACTGTTCCCGGGCGTCAACGGCATGTCCCCACCGCTATATCGCAGAGCAAATCGGGTGGAGGTCAGGCAAGGGTGCGTTCGACTGCCTGATTAAGCCAGGCACTACACACAATATTGATTTACTCATACACGTCAAAATCAATACAGAATGAATAGAGAGCTTATGGTTAAGTTAAATGGAAGAACTTTGCGCCTTATGGTTAGTATTTAAATGCGTCGTGATAAAACTACGAAACTGTATTTTTCTACACAATGAAATTAATTTACATTTACAGCTACAATTCAGCTGATTATCCATATAGTTAGTTTATTTGTTGAAGAGTTCAACATAGAGAAAGTCAAGATTAGGGGTCTCATCCAATAAGGGGTAGGAGTATGGCTCAAAGAGTTCTTTAATTGCGAATTGGTACTAACTCGTAACGAACTGCGATTGGCCTTTTATATGCTGTACGTTTCTTATGCTGAATGACATAAACGTCCAGGAAAAGCAATATTCATTGAATGAGCAGCAACGTTTACATAGAAAGAATATTTAGAGGTCTTTCCATGAGGGGGATGCGTTTAGAGCGTCTAATTGTGATAAAGCGGAAATTACGATAAGATGGGTCTGTGCAGCATGGCAAGAACCGAAGCGCATTTCAGAGCCCGTAGCTAGAGCCCAAGATCGCAGTGGTGGGGCCTTTTTGTGATAAAGAGGGGTGCGGCTCGTTGCGGCAGCGCTGGGCGGCCGCCGCCGTGCCAGATGCCGTGCTGAGGCGGTGGGCGGGCGCGGGGGTGGATGGACCTCAGCAGATCGCTGTTCGATTATCATTCTGATAAGGTATGCCACTTCGAGCGCGTATCCAATTTTTTTCTCATGGAATGCTATATCAATCAAGGTATGATCTCTGGTGGTATGATGGCAGCTATGGTTTAACGAGTGCCGACGACCTCTTAGTTGGTTGCCAACTCGTCCATTATCGGAGGTCAACGGGCAGAGGAAGTGGTCCCATTTTGCGCGTTTTTGACGGATTTCTTTGCTTTTTTCGCTACTAGGGCATTATTCAGCATCTTCACTTCCACTATGAGCACAACAGAATCCTATCGCAATCTCTCGCTTTAAGGATCAGTTGACAGACAATGGTCAATGTGAGCTTAAGCTAACTACCTTGTAAAGTAGAGAAAACCCAGGTTCCACGAGCGATTCCTTTCGTTTTCTCGGGAAGACTGATCCCTCTCGGCTGTAGTCATAGCTGAAATAGGTAATATTATTTTTCATAGCTTTCATCATAACCAAGAACACCTTACAGTGATTTAAGATGTAGATTTAAAGAACTCAGGATAAATCGTAGGAAATGCTTGATATGAGCTCGTCCTTCGAGCGGTGGGCTCCGAGGCCAAACTGATTGAGATCAGACTGTTGCACTGTACTATCCCCCTCCTTTCACCGGAATGATCCCGAACTGCTTCATGGACCAACGCTTTGAGGCCATAAAAAATAAGGAGCTGACACGATGTTTGTTTTTGATTGCAACACAGTTCAATGCCATGCTTACTGTGACATACATACATACATTAAACCTAGCCCCTTTATCAGGACAATCCCAGTTGGGAAGACGGAGAAAATTTAAAGGGTTTTTCGTCCCCCAACCCCTAGGGGAAGGATTGAATACCGCCCATCCCATCAGCAAGCTTTTCAGAGAGGTCCTACCCAAAACGAAAGTGATCGCAGCTCTGATATGATCTGAAAGAAGAAAGAATAACAAGAAAGCCAAGCTGCTTATCAGCAATTCCATACACGGTGAAAAGTATGAAACAACCCAAAGACGCGATAACCTACTCTTGGGCGAAATATCCTCGAGAATTTTGCAATTTTTTGAACTGTATGTGCTCAACAGTAGTTCTGGAGGAGTTTATGCCATGGCCGACTTCTGGGTTTTCGTTGACGTTGCAGTGCAGAAGGAATTTTTGGGTTCAAATGTACCGTAATGTTGCGTTGTCGGCTGGGACATGTGTTTGCAAGGGGCACAAATTGCTTCTCAATCGGAACGTTTCGGCGGAGAGAAAGTATCGAGAAGCATGTGCATTGTGAACAGAAGCTCCCCGGTAACGGGACTAACATAATATTAAGCGGTAAAGTCTGATCGAGTCTGAATAAAAATGGGATGGAATGGGGAGGGGACGAAAAAGTCCATTGCCATGAGCTTTATGCAACTTTTCGTCGCGCAGGGTGCCGCTATGATGAACTTTTCGCAAAAGTATCCTTTAGAGTCGCTATAGAAGGAGACTCGAGCTGGCACGCGTCTTAAATGGTGTGGTTAAAGTATGTTGCTGTATGTCGATGTTCAGGGGGACGTCATCGTATTGGCTCACTGGAGCTGTGGCATAATTTTCCATCGATTAACTGAAGGTTGACTTACCTTCTAAAGAAATGCGTTGCATATTGCAAAGGGGTGTGGGTACTTAGGACAGAACGCGACTTTTTCGCTCTTCGCAACGCGACATCGCGCGGCAGGCTGGCGCACCCGCAGCGAAAACAACTACGGTATGGAAGAACGCGCGATTGGAGCGCGATATTTGTGTCGGCTTTGATTGCGACAAGGAGTTTGAAGCTTAATAGCCATGGATTTGATAATGAACGAGGAAATGGTAACCAGAAGTGGACCGCTAACTAGCAGTGAAGAGGGAGGTAGGTTATTTTTGCAGAGATGGATGGTAGAGCTTCTGGAGAACCTGGAAGAGGAATGGTTGATGGACGTTTGATGAGACGACTGTAAACTTCTGCATAGGGGTTATTTGGGGCCCTGATCATGAATATGACACTCATTTTTCACATTCGTGCTGTTTAACGCATACTTTCTGCTTTACTAAGCTTTCTCACCTTTACCAGCGCTAGATAGCATGAGGGGAGGGGAGTGAAACTCCGGAGTGGGTAAACCACGCACCGTGTGGCAAAAGTTGGAGTGTGTCACACCACAGGGGAATGGCCTACCCACTTTGGAGCCCTACACTACTCAAAGGCTTAGTCCTACTGCGATCTAATTAGTGCGAGGGCGCAGACGAGCAGGATGCAGGCGCCGAATAGCGCTAAGAACAAATCAGGACCCCGAATAACCCCTATACAAAAGTTTAAAACGAATTTAGTGGGAAACAGTTGTGGCGCCACCTGGCCCCAAATGGCGCCAGCGTCCAAAATGAGTATCATATCCGTAATGAGGACAGAAGCGTTTCGTAAAAGATGTTATACCCTTATGCAGAAGTCTATACAACAATATGAACCCACAAAATGCAAGCACAAGCGGCCCTATTAAACCTTTGTTCACCTATAATTCGTAAAACACATTTTAGTGGTATCGCGGACATTGTAAGTCACAAAACGTTTTCAATAATGGTGACAGAATTAGTGATTCACCGCATTTATCAATACAATGGGTGTGAGCGCGGGCAAGTAAGGAATCAGAAACTTACAAATTCACGCATGCAAAAAAGCTGCTCCAATCGCGCGTTCTTATATACCGTAGTTGTTTTCGCTACGGGTGCGCCAGCCTGCCGCGCGATGTCGCGTTGCGAAGAGCGAAAAAGTCGCGTTCTGTCCTAAGTACCCACACCCGCAACCCGAGTTGCGTTTCTAGTGA